>OZ024913.1:65726112-65758612 GCA_964017125.1 Flabesymbios commensalis
ATATCATTTATTGGGAGTATTTAATAATTAATTATTGGACAACTAGGTTTGTCGATGCTATATTTGTCTTTGTAAGTTAAAAAAGGTAAGACTGTCATCATTCACTGCATATTCTAATTATGTCAGGTCATAGGTCATAGTTTGTGTTTGCATTAGGCAGACGCATTTCTAACGCACAGACGATTTTCCGTATTTTCTTGTGATTTGGGAACATACCTCGCATT
Organism: Flabesymbios commensalis; assembly: GCA_964017125.1. Classification (NCBI taxonomy): domain Eukaryota; kingdom Metazoa; phylum Annelida; class Polychaeta; order Terebellida; family Flabelligeridae; genus Flabesymbios; species Flabesymbios commensalis. The sequence goes on from OZ024913.1 coordinate 65,726,337, forward strand.
GATATTGTAAGTATTACCATTTCATTATTTAAAAAAATTTTTTTTTACAAAAGAATCAAGGATTATTATGTTCTAATCAGCATCAATTTCAAAAGTCTCTGTCTGTGATTGTGTGACGGGACTGCCACCTGGTTGTGACACCTCAGACACAGACTCACAGTGTTGAGAAACCGATGGTTTAAGTTACTTATATATCTAGTGTAGACCAAGGCCTAATCATCTAGTGCACAAAACATGTATAATAAAAAATATTTAGATTACATTATAATGTTTTTTTTCTGTTATATTCCAGTTGAAGTCGAAAAGGCTGAGTGAACCCTAGCACCCGAAGGGTGCTGAGAGTGGGATTAAGGCATTCGAAGCTTGTATGAAAAGCTTTCTCTTAGCCTATCCAAATATTTCATTAGTATATAATACTCATTAGAAAATGTCTGGTTGGCAAGGGAGGCAAGGAACCTGGAAACAGAAGCATTTTAGAATTTAATTAATTTTGATGCGCCCTCGGCGAACAGAGGGTCGCGGTGGTCTAAATGAGGTGTTGAATCAGCCGGTAGCTACCCTATATCTCGTGTCTTAACTTTTGAAATCTGGATGAAAAAGGCCGATAAAGTGTTAGTTTTGACAGATCCTTTAAATGAACATTTGAGACATTTCTTTTATTAAACCTATGCCTCTCGTGTACATTTAAGTTCACTTAGTATGTTTGACATACTTAAAATTGCGTTCTGAATTTTGGATCAAATGTGATCAATTTACCTCGTGTTGTTTGCCTGACTGTCTGTGTGCCATCGCCATACTCCCGCATACCCTGAGAAAGAACGTCAGAGTTATGGAATTTCATTGAATTTGGGTGGAATGGTCTAAAAGGTGTCTAAAGTTGATAATTTTAGAAATAGAAAATTCCTAGAAGCGTGTCATCTTAATTGTGAAATTAAGAAAGTTCGCTTGTTCTCTTTTCAGAGCCACCAGGGGATTTAAACCCTTGCTTTCACTCACCATGACAGTCCTCGCGGGGGGTGACAATTATGTTGATTATCACCCCCTGCGGTGACATGTGGTGAGTGACAACAGACTGTGACGTCTGTTGTTATCGTGACGCGGTGGCTGACCAACGCCGTAGGTGTTGGCCCGTCAACGCGTCAACGCTGTTATCACACTCACGAGTGCTTGTCAGCGCCGCTAGCGTCGCGCCAATGCCGGCTCAGCGTTGTTAGCGCTGGACCGACATTGGCACCGCGGTAGCCACACTGTGAAAGCACTTCGGTGTTTCTGTCACTCACGCATGCTGCCAGCGCTGCCAGTGTTGCGTCAATGTCGGCCCAACGCTGTTGACGCCGGACCGGCATTGACACAACTCTAGCCGCATTCACACAGCAGTCTCAATTTTCATCATAAATTTCGGCATATTCTGATATTAATTTGTCCAAATGTGTTTTATGCCCTCTTTTAATTCTTGAAGCTCTTAATTCATTTTGAAGTTTGAAAAGATCTGAATGATCTTTGAGCGAATCTATAAATTTGTACGTTAAAATTTGGAATCGATCTTTGATCAGATCGATCTTAGCAATTTTATGAATATCTTCAGTGTGTGAAAGTGGATCCAATTTGTAGGCTATTCTGATGGCCTTATTTTGAATGATTTGAAGTTTCTTGATATACGCTTCTGACGCTCCTAAAATTACTGGAGCGCCGTATTCTAGTACTGGACGTATATAACTTTTATATAGTCTCATTAGTGTTTTGGGTTTACAGCCCCACTTTGAGCCGCTCAGGAGTTTGAGCAGACCAAGGCGTTGCCTTCCTTTTTTAGCGTTCTCATCTATATGAGCATTAAAAGTTAGTTTCTTATCTAAAGTTACTCCTAGCAATTTTGCTTGCTGTACTGCAGTGAGTTTTTCGCCAAAAAGTTCTAGTTCTATATTTTTCTTAGTTTTAAGCATTATAAGCTGCGTTTTCTTAGCATTTAGTTTTATTCTCCACTTGGAGCACCATGCTTCTAGGTCTGATAAAACTTTGGCTAGCCTATATTTAATTGTTTTTTCACTTTTAGCAAAAGTCCAAAATCCCAGGTCGTCTGCGAACTGAGAGACCCCTACTGTATTACTGAAGGGATCTATTGGAATATCATTTACATAGATTAGGAATAGAAGTGGGCTGAGAACCGAGCCCTGAGGTGTGCCGGCATTAAGTGAAATTTTGTCCGAAGTCTCATTATTTATTTTGACTGAAATTTTCCTGTCAGTTATAAATGAAGACATTAATCTTACTATTTTATCTGGTAAATTTGTATTCATTAATTTATATCTTAGTCCGTTGTGCCATACGGAATCAAAAGCTTTTTCTACATCTATAAAGATTGCAGCTCCTTTATGGTGACGGCTATGTGCTATGTGCGCATCATCAGCTAGTCTGAGAATGTGTTCCATAGCACATCTTTTATTTCTATAGCCTATTTGCCATTTATTAAAGAAATTTTCTTCTTCTAATTTACTGCGCATTCTATGAGCAATTATTTTTTCAAAAAGTTTGCGTTGAAGTCGAAGTTTGGACCTCTACTCTATGAGCCTAACATTGCATGGACCGAGGAAACAGCCTGCCGGGCGGCAGTGTTCCCGACGGGATTCTGACAGCAGTCCGGTTTACTTTATACATCGTCTGATATTAATATTGGTCAGTAAAGTTTTAGTATTTGTGAAAATAGGATTTTTAATAGTATAATAAATAAGTGTTTTTATGGGGGTCGCATGTGCGAGTAGCTGGGTTGCATGTAGAAAAGTTTGACAGTCTATCGAGTCCGCGTTGTGGTTGCCAATGGAGACGCTGTCAGTGTGGAAAAAGTATGGCAAGCCATGAGGGCCATTTTTTAGGCAGGGAATCTGGATTAAAATAAAATGCTATCTACTTAAACATACATCTACTACAAACCCCTTATGTACATTATTCTAAAATAAGTGATTATAATCTTATTTCTTTTAAAAAAGGTACTGTGTAGCCTACTTACTAGGACTACTATAAAATAAACTTGTGATCATGCCCAAAATGAAATAACGTCACGTTGGTCATATACGCCTCCTTGTGTTTTACGATGTTACATTAGACAATGCTAAATACAAATAATAATTGTGTAGGCCTGCAACAAATATAGAAATTATTACATAATTTGAATTACAATTATAAGAACTTAATTTTCGAATTTCCCATACGCATTTTCCTGTACATATACGCTCCACCGTCTTATTAATAATCCATTAAAACAACAAAAATGACACACTTCATTTATAGGCCTAACGGGTAGCTAGAAAATGTATAAAATATGTGTAAAAAACAAAACATGAAGTTATTTATGATTTCTGAGGTCATGCTGCCACAACCTTGTGAAATAAGGGAGAGTGGGTCACCTTGACCATAGGGGTACGTTGAACCTCTTGACTTTTTTGTCACAATCGCCAGATGTTCCTTCAATATGACCACCTGGTGGTGTGTGAACAAAACAAAAAATAAAGGGCACATTTGTTCACCTCATCAAATTTCCTGCTATTTTTTATTTTATCACCAAGAAAGATAATTTTATAGTGATTTTAATTTCTTGGAATTCTTATTGAAATGTAGCATTCCATAACAGTTTTATATTATATAAAGCCTTTAAAACCAATTTTGAATTAGCACAACTATTTCACATTTGTTTTGGCAAGAAAAAAATGACAGCCATTTTATCTTAATGAAGACTGTCGATAGGGCATGTGTAACAATGAAAAGTGGGGCCCGTTGAACCATAGTTAAATTTTAAATTTAGGAGTTGGCACTTTGAACAGATAGGGGCACGTTGAACCACTTGATTTTACAATAAAAGTTGGGTGTTGTACAAACACAACTAATATAAAACTTTGCCATCACAGATAGCAATAGTGCTGCTTTTGTGTCATTTAAAAACTGTTATTTTTATCGTGGTTCAAGGTACCCGACAAATGGTTCACGGTGCCCCAATGCTGGGGTAGGTTGAACCTATGAAAAAAAAATTGAAAGTGATTTTTAAGTTAAGTGAGATATTAAGTTCAGGTTATTTTATGCCATAATGTTACCTTTTTCTACTGTTGTCATTTGCAATACAACATTTTTTTCAGTTCCATTCTGACTTATAAGGGGTGAAAAAAACATAAAAAACAGGGTTCAAGGTACCCCAATCTCCCCTACATGTCAAAATGTAAACTGTGTCATAGTTTTAGATTTAATTTTTTTTCTCACTCATTGTTACGTGATTGAATAGATGGTAATAAAATACATCACTTTTTAATTTACAATTGAGATGAGATATTATAACTGATAGGCCCCTATATCAATTTTATATATATATTGTTCATGGTAATGAATTTCAATGTACATATGGTGTCAGTATGGGATAATGGAAATAATATTCCTATTGTATTAGACCTACTTGATTATGTTTTATTTTTGTGTCATTTCAGATGTTATGGAGCTGTGAGCTACATGGTTTCAAAGATTGCTTGACAGATGACTTCCAAGACTTAAAGATGCAAGAAATTACTGGACTTGAAGATGAATGCATTCTAGACTGTGAGAAGCCTTGTGATTTGACCGACAGTTTGAATTTTACTTCATCTAAGAAGTGGGATTCTATTCGGGGAAAATGCCTACTCTGGGCTGGACTTGATAAGTTTACAACTGTGTATGAATCTGTGGACTGGAAGAATGGCCCGACCAATCACTACATGCACGAATCATGTTACACTACACTGTCCAGCAAGCGAGCTCTTACACAAGCAGAAAAAAGAAAACTGAAAATAAATGAATGCAGTGGACAATCTAGCCAGCACTTTCTTCCTCGACAGGTTATTCCTCCCAGAAAAAAACTGCGTTCCATTATTGGTGTCGTTCATAATAAAGATGTGTGTATTTGGTGCATGAAAGGTGAATACAAAAGTAGCGATCGCAGCAAGAAGGTTTTGCTGATGTCAACCGTAGATGCGTGGAATAAGTTCAAATTACACACTATTCAACTAGAAGATGAAGTCTTGAGAGAAAGACTTGACACTTTAATTGCATCCATCCCCAATAGTCAAACAGCGTTCGCGATGGAAATCCGCTATCACAGAGTATGCTGGCGCAAGTATGTGAGTGATTACAAACCCTTAGGTGACAATACACAGCATCTGCAACATGTGAATCTCCGAGAGGCTCAGACAATATTTTTTCAACATGTTCAACATGTCATCTTTCAAGATCATGAAATTCGAACATTACAAGGCCTGTTAGTGGACTATAATCGTATAGTTACCAATCATGGTCACAGCTCCATAGTGAAGTCCGGCTACCTGAAGGAAATTCTTGCAAAGGAATTTGGCAAAGACATTGGTTTTCATGTACGCACCCAGAAGAATGTGAGTGAGCTTGTGTATGACACCAGGGCAGCAGGCACATATATAGAGGCAGCCATTTCTTCACTGGGTGTAAGTGATGATCAGTTACTGATGAACGCTGCCGCACGCATCCGAGAACAGGTGCTCAAAGAAAATACCATCCCATGGCCCCCTTACATACATGAGTTGGAAAAAGTAGAAAAACTGAGTGAGCTATTGATGAAGTTGATTTCATGGTTAAAACACCCAACAACATCTAATTTTGATGACAGCCCATATGCACAATCAATTGCATCTATTCTAACAAGTCACATCACTGGACAACGCACTGCGTTCAAGACAAATTTATCAATCATGTTACATGGACTTACCAAAAGTAGGGAAATAGTAGATATAATGCACAAAGAAGGGCTAGGCATCAGCTATAATGATGTGCTTTTGCTTCGAGATTTCTGGGTAGTTAATGACATCAAACACTCATCTGACTGTCCATTTGAATTGGCTTCAGACATTCCTGCTATTGCTGTTGTTGACAATGATGATTTTAAAAGTGACACTTTAACTGGTGCTGGTCAGTCACATCGCACTAATGTCATGTTTGTGCAACCAGAATCATCAAATACAGAACTCCATGTAGAATGCTGTGAAGATCGACCCATTGCATCTTCCCACTTAGCAGCATCCCTCTCGAAAACACTAAAGGAATTGGGCGATGAAATGCAACAAGTTAATCCCTACAAGACAGTAAAGCGTGGGGAACCACCGATCAGAACTCAACCTGGCACAGGCACTGAATCACACAGTCACAGAACTCGGGGAGTAATTCATGCGCTGGCCAGGGCTCGAGACGACCGCACACGACCAAATCCAGAAGACCAAACTGTGCCTGGATTCTCTGGGTTTCATGCTAGAATGTCAAATCCGCAGGACAAAAGTCAAGCAATATATCATATGACATACCCTAATCCACCCTGCAAAACTATTCTCTATGATGTGATGTCAAAATTATCTAGATCCATTACATCCAAAAAAATGCCCTTTGCCGTTATTGTTGGTGACCACCCCGTATATGCTCTGATGCTAGAGATAAAAAGTGAGAATGCTGAGCTGTTCGCCCACATCTTACCATTCATGGGAGCTTTTCATGTTCAGATGTCCTTTGTTAGTGCAATATACAAACGTTTCAAGGGATCTGGTATATCCGATGTACTTGTTGCTGCAGGTGTAATTGCAGATGGATCTGTGGATCAAGCTCTCCGAGGAAAACATTTCAAACGTGGCGTTCGTTGTCTGCGCTTATTTTACGAGACTTTGGTTCACCATGCCTTAGACAAACGTTTGGAAGGATCTCAATTATCTGAGGAAATTAAAGTGTGTCTCTCAAAACTTCGCAGCTCGGATGATACTCAAGAACTTGCAGATGCATATGCAGAGTTGGAGAGCGATCTGGAATTGAAAAACCTTGTTAACACCCTTTTTCAAGACTTTGATGATGCTTCGCAATCAGAATACTGGATATCCTTTATGGAAATGGTTGAAATACTAACTCTAAATATCCATTCCCTCAGAGCAAAAAAATGGATTGAATTTAAGTCTTCACTCAAACTAATGCTGCCATGGCTGCAGATCTATGATAATGACAAATATGGTCGTCACCTTCCCGATTTTACTGCAGTACTAGACAACCTAACTGTTGAGCAAGCTCGTTTCATGGAGAATGGTATGTTTGCACAATCACTAACAGGAAAACCATATTCCTCTGTAGCACTTGATATTTGGATAGAAACAACAATGAACAAAGGCTCCAAGCTCAAATCTGGTTGGCTGGCAATTCTCAAGAACGAAAAACAACTTCTGTCAAACACACGGAATGTGAACAACATAAGTAGAGTCAGAGCAACTATTCATCACCATGCCGAATTTAAGAAAGAAAGCAGAATAAAGCATGCTGATTGCTCACCAAGTAAGATAAAGAAAGACGAGCAAGCTGTGCAAGATATCAGTGCTTGCCTTACAGAATTCATGTGTGACCCATTTGATCAAGTTAATCAGACTCTTCGATCTCTACAGTCAGGAATTCCAGCTTCTAATAGTTTGGCTCTAGATCTGAAATCCGCAAAGTTTGATGGAATACAGAAAGTACAAGACTTTATGGATGAACGAGTGTATTCTAAGAAAAAGTCTCTCAATGACAGAGTATCTCGCAGTAGGCGTAAAAACTTTTCAAATCAAGAGATCACAAAAACAGCTGGGGTGAACCTCAAAGTCAAAACTGAAGAAATGGAATGCAAAGCATTGTCATCTGTTGTGAGTTTAATCGAAACAAGTGGTGCCCTCAACCTTGAAAATGTCATGTGCCACAGAGTGACAACTGAATGCCTCTCAATATTTAATGCGAATGGAACCATGCGTAAAGTTCAAAAAAGTAAACTTCAACAAAAACTATCTATGAATACCATTCCAGAGCCTGACACCTACATTTCAATCATTGATATGGGCCTCATCTGGCACCTGGCCACTCCTACTACAGAGGACAGAGAGAAAATGGATGGAACCAAATTCACTTGGGGAGACTTTGCAGATAAGTTGGTACACTTTCTGCTAGCTAGACACAAACATGCAGAGCAGATCATCTGTGTAAACGATCCATATAATCTTCCATACTCAATCAAAGATAGTGAGAGGATACTGCGACAAGAAAACTTGAATATTCCTAATATTTATATGAAATTAGGAGATGTGTTTCCCTCTTGCAAAGATTTTCATGCTCTATTGCGGAAACCTGAAAACAAAATTAGACTTCAATCATTCCTTAAATTAACATTCCAGAAAGAAGCAGACACAACACTTTCTGAAATTATATACTGTGTAGTGGGGAGCACGCCTTTAAATATCACAACAGGATATCTTGTGCCAGAGCTTGAGTGCACCCAAGCTGAAGCAGACACAGCTTTGTTCACAATATACAGTCGTATTCGGTCTCAAGGTTACAAAGAACCGGTTGTTGTTGACACTGAGGACACTGATAACTATGTTCAGGCAGCCTATGTTGCGCATAAGTCCCCCGGTCTACTTTACTTAAAACGTAAACACCAGCTTATTGACGTAAGCCATCTATGTAGTAAATCAATGGCTGAATATATTATACCACTGCATGTGCTGACTGGTTGCGATCATAACTCTGGTTTCTATGGAGTGAGCAAGAAAATGATTGCGGATCGTTCTGAGAAGTCCGTGGAAGCACAAAACTTGTTATTGTCATGTGGTACACAGCTGCCAGTAACACAAAGCATAATAAGTGACTTAGAGAAGTTTGTAATTCGACATGTATACAATGATTCAAAGAACAAAACTTTGGGTGATGCGAGAGCAGCCAAGTGGAGGGTGCAGAAGAAAAAGAGCATTACTCGACTTGTACCCGATTCAGATAGTCTTCGTCCACACCTGGAGCGGGCAAACTATCTTGCATATGTGCAAACACATTACCAACCCAACAATCACCCTTCTCCAATAACTCATGGCTGGCATCTTGTGAAGGGACTATGTCTTCCTGTGCGACATACCCTGCCTCCACTGCCACCATTTATAACATTGCCTCCAAATCCTGAGGCAGGGTGCATCGTAGACAGTAGTAGTGAAAGTGAAGACAGTAATGGGTCTAGCGAATGCAGCTCAGTCAGTGACTTATGTAGTGACAGAGATATTTAAAGATGTGAATCGCAAAGGATGTTCCTAGCTCTACAAATAGCCATTACATTGACTTTGTCTTGACAAACATTGTTCATTTTGGCATGTTGTTTATTTTAAAAATTTCCTTATCGAGTTATCATATATTTTATGCCAGCTATCTTGATTTGAGGTCAGGATTGTTTCAGATATTAAACACACCTTTTATCTGCAGGTTTATTTTGTTTAATTATCGAGTTATCTTATTTATCGTATTTTCAAAATGGCGATGGCAGCCACTTTAATTTAGAAGTCCGGATTGCCTAACAATACAATTCCATTGGACTTGTCAAGTTAAATATCGTGGAATTTGATATAATATTTATCCTTATAGCATGTTTGGCTACGTATTTTTTTCAAATTGGCGGTTGTGACCATTTTCAATTTAGAGGTGAGTAGGCCCTATGGTCTAAAATCTAAAAAAAAAATATTCCATCGGATTTGTTATGCCAAAATTAGTGGAATTTGATATATGTTTTATCTTTATAGCATGTTTACTTACCGAATTATCGTATTGTTTTTTTCAAATTGAAGATGGCGGCCATTTTTGAATTTATAGGTCAAGATGGTACAAAATACACAAATAGCCATTCCTTGAATTTGTCATGCCAAAGCTATTATAATTTGACATATTATTTATCTTTACATCCTCGCGGGCCAGGGGATGTACGACGATGCTCGCATCCGTCACATACCGGAGTGGTTAACACAGAACAGTCAGTATGTTATCTTTATAACATGCTAAGGTACCGAGTTGTCTTATTTTTTCATTTTTTTCAAAATGGCGATGGCAGCCAATTTGGATTTAGAGGTCAAGATGGTCTCAAATACCAAAACATATCCCTTCCATTGAATTTGCCATGCCAAAATATTAAATTTGACAAATTATTTATCTTTATAGCATGTTTAGTTATTGAGTTACCCTATTTTTCCGTTTTTTTTTTAAATGACGATGGTGGCCATTTTGTATTTAGAGGTCAAGATGGTCCCAAATACAAAAAATAATCCTTCCATTGAATTTGTCATGCCAAAATATAGAATTTGACATATTATTTATCTGTATAGCTTGTTTGGCTACCGAGTTATCGTATTTTTTCGTTTTTTTCAAAATGGCGATGGCGGCCATTTTGGATTTAGAGGTCAAGATGGTCACAAATACAAAAAATATTCCTTTCAGTGAATTTGTCATGCCAAAATATAAAATTTGAGATATTATTTATCTTTATAGCTTGTTTACTTACGGAGTTATCGTATTTTTTCGTTTTTTCAAAATGGTGATGGCGGCCATTTTGGATTTGGAGGTCAAGATGGTCCCAAATACAAAAAAAAAGAATTCCATTGAATTTGTCATGCCAAAATAGTATGATTTGACATATTACTTATCATTATAGCATGTTTAGTTACCGAGTTATCTTATTTTTTCTTTTTTTCAAAATGGCGATGGCGGCCATTTTGGATTTAGAGGTCAAAATGTTCCCAAATTTGAAAAATAAGCATTCCATTGAATTTGTCGTGTAAAAATTAGTAGAATTTGATATATCACTTATCTTTATTGCTTGGTAACTTCAAGAGCTATCGTATTTTATATTTTTCAAAATGGCGATGGCGGCCATTTTGAAAAACGGCCATTTTGAAAATTTTCCCGACAATTTTGAGAGGTACATGGGAGCTACATTTTTTTCTAAAGGGTTTTAGTTGACAAATCAATCGAGAAACAAAGGTAGGAAGAAAATGGTCACGGATCCTACAAAAATGACTCTACTATATAATAAAAAAAAATACGGAGAACATAATATTGCTTGGCGATGCCGCCAGCGTCAAGAATAAAAAGAACTGTTCTGCTCAGTATTTAGACCATCTTTGACTGGAATGCGTAGTGCAAAACGCCACAAGTTAGCAAAGCATTTTGGACCTGTTTTTGAAAAAGGAAAACTTAGACTTATGGTGTGTCACATCTGGGCACAGGCACCCGTATGCACTGCTTATGGGAAGCTATTCTTGTTACGATATGCTGCTGTTAACCTGGTATATAGTATAACGTTAGTTTTCCTGGCTAGAGGAGCGCGCAGCGCGAGGGCTGACGCGAGATTATGCACTAGTTCTGGTATAAACCTTATAGTGCCTCTCCCTTTTCACCTGGTGAGGTAGGTGATTGTACAAGCATTGGCAAGAAATCCAGGAGACAAGGAACCAGGGCAGGGCTGCTGAACCATAAAGAAACAGCCGTTTGAGCGACCAGCCACCAGAGTAAGGGCAAGGACTGACCCTTTTGAGATGTGCTCTGCTTTTTGAGCAGTGTGTTTGAAACCACCATCATGAACCGTCATCGTTAGCCAACCATCCGTGTCCGCCGTGCCATCACCCAAGCTAGCAATGTAATGATAAAGAGCTCATTGCTTAGGACCAGAATCCGTCTCCTTCAGTGCTATGATTGAAAGCCCACTGCCTTATGTGTCTCACAAAACGGCTCCCTTCAGAGCCCCTGTTCTCTGTGGGAACAGGAGTTCAGGAGTTCAACCGATATCCGTCAACCGTCAACGGTGTTCTTGTCTCATGCAGTGGAGTGATAGGGAACTCACTGCTTTTGGTATGTCACACAGAACGGCGCCCCCAGAGCCCCTGTTCTATGTGGGAACAGGAGCTCAACCGTTATCCGTCAACCGTGTTTAAGCGTCAGCCTGAATTGCAGCCAGCAATTGATCCAGAATTGTATTAGAGCCTGATCGTTTTTGAACGATCTCATGATTCAACACAAGATCTTTGAAACACTGTGGTTTTTTAAGTGATCTAAATGTTTTAACCGCCAGTGCCGTCATCCTAGTTTTGATCATAGGGACATTAGTGAAGTCATGCAGATCTATTGTTCTCATTCTGTCCAGGTAGGTTACACCAAGTGCTAGTCTCAGGCACTTGTTTTGAAATATCTTCATTTCCTTCTCTTGTGATTCCCTTAAAGCTCCAGTTATCAGTGAACCATATTCAAGGACAGGGTGTATAAAGCACGTGTAGGCTTTTAATATGGTATATGGTCTGGCGCCCCAGTTTGTCCCTTTGAGCAACTTCAACAGGTTCAGTCGCCTGTAGACCTTTGTCATTAGGTCTTTCATATGGTCTTTGAAGCTAAGCCTTCGATCAAATAGGATACCAAGCAGTTTGGCTGTTTGAGTTTGAATAATAGGCTCACCAAACAGTTCCAGATCTATAAGTTCTGGTTTTGGACCGACATTAAACACAATCAGCTGAGTTTTTCCTGCGTTTAGTTTTATCCGCCATTTGGAGCACCATGCTTCAATAAGTTTTAAACTTTTTATAGCTTTGCCTTCACCCATTTGGCATTGGTTGCATGTGCCCAGATTACCATGTCATCTGCGAACTGGGAAAGCCTGACATTGAGTGAACTCATGTCTGGGATATCATTCACATAGATAATGAAAAGGAGAGGGCTTAGGACCGAGCCCTGAGGTGTGCCCGCATTGAGGGTCACCTCCTCTGAGCAGTTGTTACAGCAATTGATCGTTCTGTCACTTAGGAAAGATGATATCAACCTGACCATCTTCCTAGGTAAGCTGCCGTTCATCAGCTTGTATCTTAGCCCGTCATGCCACACCGAGTCAAATGCTTTCTCAACATCGATAAAGATTGCTCCACCTTTCCACTTCTTAGTGAATCCCAGTTGAGTTTCCTCTACCAGTCTGAACACATGTTCCATGGCGATGCGCTTGCTCCTGAAGCCATTCTGCCATTTGTTAAAGAACTTTTCTTTCTCAAGAAAGTTCCTTATTCTACCAGCTAGCGTTTTTTCAAAGAGTTTGCCCATACAGCTCAGCAGGCTGATAGGTCTATAGTTCCCCGGCATTTTTCCGTCTTTGCCTGGCTTAGGTATCATGATACCTTCAGCCTTTTTCCATAGCTTAGGATAGTATCCTGTAGCCATACAACCATTACAGATTTTTGCCAGGGCCTCATAAACCTTGTCATTTGCTTGCTTAAGTACACCGTATCTGATACCGTCCAGACCAGGGGCCGAGCTAGATTTGCACTTTTTCAGATAAGCCTTGATTTCCCCTGTTGTTATTGGGGTTAGTGTCTCGTGATCATCGTCCTCTTCGGGGACGTGGCTTACTAGTGGCTTGAAGAGCATTTCGTGCTCTTTAATAGTGCTTTCTACCTCCACTTTGAACTCATCGTCAAAGATGGTCCCCTGGTGGACATTGTGTACTTTTTCAAGCGAGGCTGCGAACGTGTCAGCTCTCTCTTTGTCATTTTCAGTGTGAGTACCATCACTTCTCATGAGGGGAGTTTTTCTCGTTCCTCTAGATTCGGCCCCGGTTAGCCGGAAGAACGAGTTCCAGAACTCGGTTCCATCCCTGGCTCCGTCAAGTTTATCAATCTGTTCTTGCCAAGCCCTTTCCTTGTCCGTTTTGATAGATTCCTTGACCTCGTTGGTCAGGCTCTTGTACATAGTCATGTACTCGGGCTCGTCACTGAATCTCATAGCTAGCCTTCTAGCTTTTCTTTTTTCTCTGATCAACTTAGACGTTTTTTCAGAGATAAAGAAATCCTGTTATTTTTGTTTCACAGATTGACAACTTTTGTCTAGGGCACAAATCATAGAGGTCCCAAGCAGTTCAACAGCTTTTTCTATTTCCTCGGGTGTGGTGAGGTCACCCATCCCAATTGACTTTAGTTCCTTGCGGAATTTCTGCCAATTTGCCTTGTCAAGCCTGTGAACTGCTTTTGTTAGAGCTTTCTCCACCTCACGAGAATTCAATCTATTATGCACTGGAAGATGGTCAATCTCTACATCGCCTTTGACTGTGCATTCAGCGACTTTAGGGCCCATCTTCCTGGAAGCAAGGGCAAGATCAAGGATGCTTTCCACACTGTTGCCAGCATAGTTCTGATAGAATGTCACAGACTCATTATTGAGTATTGTGAGGTCCAGCTCCTCAGTAATGTTAAAAAGAGCGTCACCAGCGCTGTCACTCTTGTCGTTGCCGAAATAAGCATGTTTTGAGTTGAAATCGCCTGTAATAATGCAATGTTCGTATTTATCAGTCAGGTGTTTCAGTGTCTCTATCTCGACTATTTTGCCAGTTGCCAGTGCTATTTCCTTGTCCCTTTGTTTGAATGTTATAGCCACTGTCTCTGCATTGATATCATCAGTATACACAATGCTATAGGCAATTTCCTTTTTGATTAGTATTGCCACGCCTCCACCTGCGGCGCTTCTGTCTTTCCTCACAGACTCATAGCCTGGTATTGACACTTTATGCTTTGGCAAGACTTTGGTCTCATTGAGAGTGACAAAATCTGGTTTGTGCTCTTTCAGATGTTCGATGAGCTCAGTTTTCCTGGCTCTCAGACCATTCACGTTAATATGTGTGATCAATAGACTGAATGTGAATCAGATTGATCCTAATGGATTGGTTGTCCAGAGGGAGTGGTGGTTTACCAATTTAGGCAAAGGCCTTTTCCATCAGGGTTTCGCTACTGATTTTAACATTGAACGCTTTGCTGAAGGATTCAGCTACATCTTCAGAGATGTTGGATTCTGTGCGTTCATGCATGTCTCTATTGAGCACTAACGCTATCGCTTTAGCTATGGCTATAGCTAGTCTAAGCGGCTCCCTGGGCATGGAGCTGGTCTTTTTTGGCTGTGTTTGAGATTTAGGCAGCCTTTTCGTCTTTTCGGGGCACCCTCTGTATGAAGATGGGTGGTCCCCGTGGCAGTTGACGCATGCCGGCTTGTCTGATTGGCAGTCCTTTTTAACGTGGCTGCCACCACATTTTCTGCACCTCAGGTCATTTTCACATTGGCCTGAGGTATGGCCGAATTCGAGGCACCTGTAGCATTGTTTGACCTTGGTGGTCTTGTTCACATAGGGAACTACCTTGTAGTCCTCCCCTTTGATGGTGACAGTCTGACCTATAGCCTCGAGCGTAGCCTTATTCTCACAGGTGAGCTTGACGTTATGTGAAGGCATGTTGTTATGCCTGGCTGAAATCAGTCTTTTCACCTGTACTGATTTTTTTTTTAGCTCTTTGGCTATGTCTGTGTCTGATATCTCGGGGGATATCTTATTAATGACCATCACAAAATCTGAAGTGGGCCTTTTCCGTGCCTCTCGGGAAGTGGCATTGCCCAACTTCAGTTTTAGCAGGCGGCTGCGGCTCTGCTCATCAGTGGGGAAGAGAAGTGGTAGCTTCCCGGCCGTGCTGCTGCGGCCTTTGATTACAATGCTGTGCCCTTCCTTCAGCCGTTTTTTGAGCTTGTCAGTGTCATTTAGATACACTGAGCTTAGCCCTTGTGCGACCACCGGCCCTGGTTTGGGCCATTTAGCTTTCTTTCCCTTGGAATGAGCATTTTTTGACCTGGGGTATACCCAGGTGCCCTCATTGAGGGCGCTGGTGTTTGCCTCACCAGTCACCTCCATGTCAGTGTGAGCTGCCGTGTCAGTTTCACACGTTGGAGGCATAGCTGTGGCTTCCCCACAGGTAGGCTTGTCGCCTATAACGTCCACCTGAGCATTAGTGACATGTGAATCAGATTCACATGCTGTTAATGTGTCAGCGCCGCTGATATGTGAATCAGCGGCTGTCACCATATATTGGGTGTCGCTACATGGCTTATAGGTGCCCATGTAGTCACTGTTGTCGCTATCTACGTAGTAGCGTGTGGGCTCAACAGTGCGTATACTGGAATCTGACTTGGGCTCGTCAGATTCGCTGTAGAAGCTAATACAGCTGTTTTCACTTTTTTGATTAAGAGTGCCCTCTCTGGGTCAGATGGGTTCTGACCAGGACTATCTTTTTGGGGTTTTTATTATACATTGTGCTCTCCTGGCACGCCCCCAGTGACTGCTGCCTGCCAGTCACATTAGTGGTTTGTGGGCTACCACTTTGTCTCGCCTGGCTATTGGCTGTAGCCTGGGCTATTGCCTTCGACGTTTGACCGTCGGTCTTGTTTTTGGCGATCAGCTTAAGGGCTGCCTTCTTGCCCTTTGCTCTGGCGCTGTCGTCGCCTATGAGCTTTTTAGCTGGGCTGGTTGTTATTAGCCCTGCGGTACCGTTGGTACCTGGTACCGTCTGAATCGCCTGAGCATAGCTCTTGTCTGGCGTGACCATGCCACTGCCAGGTTGGTAAGACCTTGCAATAGTGGCCTGGTCAGGGCCACTATCCTTTCTCTCAGAGGTGCAGATCCCTCTTGTTTCTTCCCCGTCCGTTTTTTAGTAACGGCGGGGCCGACATTGGCCTGCTGTTGGCCTTTGCCATCTGTCTTACGGGTGTGCCCAATACCCGACTTTGTACCCCCTGTTTCTTTATTCTGAGTTACAGGTATCTCAGTGCTTGTCTGGGTGCGCCCCTCACCCTTATTTTTCTGACCCCCTGGTGTTTTACGAGGTCCAGGTACCTCCTGAGCTTGCCCCGAGCTCTGCTTCACAGGCGACACGATTTTGACCGGGTCCCCGCCCTGGGACTCGACCATATCAGCCACCAACCTTAGAAGGTTCTCAGCCTGGACCTTGTCCATAGCTGATTCTAGCGCACCTATGAGTTGCGACTGTTGCACTTCCACAGACAAGTCTGTGGCGCTCTTAGAAGAGCGACTAGAGTCTAGGATAGCAGGGCTATTCATACCGTCAATAGTGCTTTGCTAGTTTGCCTTGTCCCTTGTCCAAGTTATGATAGTGCGATACTCACACGTCTTCCCGTAGTGCGTCGATGTAACTGATTTCAGCTTATAATATTCACTGTGCGTGTCTATTATAAGCTTAGCTTATGTCTGACTAACAAGAGTTAGTGAGTGAGAGCTAAAGCTAGCGTCTTGAGCTGTTGACACCTCGGCGACTGCAGGCAGACTGTGATGATGTGATGATGTGATTCTGATAAGTTGATATTCTTCTGCTGTCAAACAAAATTTTTATTTATGGCCGGGTATTGGCCAAGGCTCTTAGTCACGTGACCATTATGCCTGTGCTATTGAGGCCGGTGAATAATTTTCTGTGTCAAGTCATAGGAAATGCGTCAGAGGGGAAATACAATACTGTGAACAACTCTTCATCCGGGGAAGTGAGGGGAAGTGACCGTTCAAAAATGTCTGAAATCGGGGATTACCCTATTTTCATCTAAAAATAGCAACAAGTCACAAACATTCGCCACTGGGCCATACCAGAGGCTACATGAAACTCGGCCACGCCGCGTAATGTGGCTCTGGGAACCAGAGTAAACGTTAGTCAATGATGATATGCCCCATCGCCTGCACATGGCTGTCAGTCAATTCAATACCCTTCTTTCAGTAATCTCAGTAATCACAATAACCTACAACAAAATCACGCCAATTCAAGTTTCTGTCGCTCAAGAATAATTATTGCATAATCAAACATGATAAAAACCTCGATCAGTCCACACTGCTCTGCAATGCCATAAGGCAGTATATGATTACTTTACAAGTAAGCAGACGCAGAGCAAGACATCTGACTATTGTCGCTCATCAAAACAATCCAAGACGATTGGCAACGATAGTCGCCCAAGTACTCAAAAAATGTAAAGCCACTCACAAATAGGCCTACCACACGGAAAACAGTATCCAATATGCTTTATCTTTAAAACATATTTTAAGAAAGATAGTCTGGAGCCCGCATTTACAAAAACACATAGATATAATAGGAGGAGTGCAGAGAAGAGCAACAAAATACCTACCAGGGATGAAAGACAAAAACTATGAAGACAGATTGAAATTATTAGATCCACCAACATTAGCATACAGACGTGAAAGAGCGAACATGATAGAAACATACAAGTTAATAACGGAACTATATGATCCAGAAGTAGCCCCTAAATTAGAATTAATGAAGAAACGGGAACACAGGAGACTAAGAGGCCATGACCTTAAACTTTTTAAGGTCAGAGCAAATAAGAATATACGACTAAAAGCCTTTCCAAGCAGAATAACAAACCCCTGGAATTCCCTACCAAAGGAAGTAGTGGAGACACCCACACTAAACACGTTTAAAAGGAGGCTGGACAAATCATGGAAGAATCAAGAAATTCTATACAATTATAAAGCGACACTAAATGTAGGAACCGGAAGCGGGAAACTAAACAAATTAGAAGACCATAATGGTGATGTGGTCCTAGAAGACCGAGAGGACTTGTGACCACTACTTCATAGTAAGACATAGTAAGTAAGAACGCTGAAGTGCACTACAACCAATTTGTTTTCAATGTTGAGCAGAATAAGCTCTTAGAATGGCCGATGACCTTAACATTTTGTTAGAATGCGGATTAAAATCTGGCGGGGTTTATTTATTTTTTGAATTTCATAATATAGGCCTGTTTGAAAGCGTGATACAGCATTATGATTTGATTTTACTTTATATTTTTTGTATCAAACCACACCCCAAAAATCCTACAAGGATATTTCAACAATGCCAAGCAGTATAACCGTGTAGGTTTTCCATAGACCCAGAAGTAATAGACAAACACACTTGTTTCTTGTATCTAATCTGAAACTGAAAGATGGAAATTTTTTCCAATATTTAATCAGATAATACTTTATAAACAAAAGATATTCTGAATATAGGACCTTTGAATATAGGATATTCTAAACAAATATTTCTGAACGTAAGTCCTTCTGAATATAAGACCTTCTGAACATAGTACCTTCCGAATCTAGGACCTTCTAAATATAAGACCTTTTGAAGATAAAACTTTCTGAACAAATATTTTCTGAACATATGACATCTGAACATAAGACCTTAGTCCTTCTAAACAGGAGGCAGTTGCCGTCTATTCTGTTCATATCCTTCTTCACTTGTAGAAGGCTGTAGGCCTACGCAAATTTCCGCGACAATTCCAAGACATCCCCCCTTTATGTTCATGTATCAGTGGTGATTTCTCTTTCATAAGTCCTGAGCACATGAAGAGACAGATCAAAAGGTTAATATTCGGCATTTAAATCTTCAAGGTTTTTTCCTTGAATCATTTTCTAATTCACACTTTTATGCAACATCTCTGTTTGCAACAGAACGTTCCTTCCCCGTAAACCAGTTAATCCTTATTTTTTGCGGAGCTTTCCATAGTGCTGTCACGTCGCCATAACTGTGTTTAAATATGTTACCTAGATTTTATAAGTACATACCTTCATTTTCTTTATCACCATTATAGGGGTACTGGGATGGTCGTTAGTAGTATTACTTTTCGTACCCACCTGGGGCAGCTCAATACGGAGGTATTCCGTCTGTCGCATGCTGTATGGCATAGCATATGTGATCAACTAGTCCAGAAAAACGTCCAAGAGAAGCTGAAGCTTTCACAAGTCCATAATCTTCAACCGCATCGCCAGTGGTATACCCTAGTTCATCCGCTCAGCAGCGGAGCTAATGTAACTCTTCAATTGATAGTGCTCAGGCACTAATAAGGCTATGATAGTGCCCTTAATTACAGGCAATTGAATGTTTGACATCAGAATAAATGGGGTTACCCTCAACTATTTTTACTCTGGAGACCATCCAACGCGGTGATAACTGGGCTGTGCGAAAGGCAACAGTTTCTCAGTTTTAAATTGCACAGCAAAACCCGGCCATCATTCTGGGCAGGTCTAGGTAATTCACCTAGATCCACCATGCTTTATCACCCCACGTCTCTTCATCATAAGCACATCATTCATTTTTTATCTGCGGACTGCACTGTTTTTAAATATTACAAAATACTATTAAAAAAATTACTATTATATGACTAAAAGGTAATGTAAAACATTTTTTTACTACTTACAATCCACATTATACTTGCAACAACAAGTGTTCATCTATAAGTACTATATAGTAGGACTAATTATACCTCACATAAAGTAATACTATGTATATTTTACGTGCACACTACCAGATATTATGAATGTCAGCTGCTCAAGGCCCACCAAATTTAAATATTACTCATTCCGGTTGGACGATAATCAATGAAATATGTCAACTAGCTTGGATTCTGGTTTCTCCCGGTCTCCTAGATATCCTTAATATATGTGGATGCCACGCCAATGCAGACGCTTGCAGTTCTGTAGTCTGTAGTTGCCATAGGAATAAACTGGCATGTTCTAGTTACTGTACATGTGAAGGTACCGAGAAACGTTACAAACACCATATTTTTTCGGGGGGGGGGGCAGCATTCATTTCTTAGTTGTCATGAACTCCGGTACGGCCAACCTACTGCATACATTTATAAATTAATCTGTATTTACAGACTGGCTATGGAGGAGATATTACGAGATGCAAAGCGAGGCTCTGAGAGGGCAGAGCGAATGGGAACAGCTGGCTGGTAAGTTAGCTGATAATATATATAATATATCATTCGACCGAAATATATGATAAAATAAAACATTTGTTTAGTTATCTAAGCTAATTTCACAATAACAATTTGTGAAGATGTGGATAGGTTATTAATGGAAAAGAAGATATGGAAAGGAAACATTTTCTCTTAGCAAAGTTTAGTTTAATTTACATTCATTTTATAATCTTCCACAACAACAAATACTATGTTGTAGTTTTCAATTTACATTGTTTTTGATATAATTATATATTAGATTCCCACTTTAACAATTATTATTTCTTTTCTAATATCACACATTTTGCTATCAAAGGGGAATTAATCGGTTATACACCAATATGATCTTCATTTTCAGGTTGAAACCATCAATAGGAAAACCGAACAAGCGTTTTTTACACAACACGTTGTTAAGTACTCTTGAAAGAAAACGTAAACCATATTACCGTCACAAAGAAGATTCTTACAGCAGAAAATCACATCAAATCAATCCAGAAGCCACTGACACTAAACATGACAGCCAACAAGGATCGAATGTTAACAGGGACTTGAAATTACCGGTCAAACCAGAGACCAAAATACACTATGATACAAAAACTTCAGGAGTGATTGACACTTTGGAAGTAGTGAAAACATCCCTAAAACACAGTACACATAAGAAGAGATAACACAGGGTCCTAGACTGCCTGTAGTTAACTCAAGTTTCTCATCAAGTAATGCCTCAAGACTTCCTCAACTCTTCAAACACCCATGAAGCAAATATGTACCTCGTGTTATATTTGCATAAGATGCATGTTTAGAAAATTATACAAGAAACAACGTTTTGAGCTTTTATTTTGATCAAAACAACGGATACAACCAACAACATGAGAGACAGACGACCAACTGCCAGAAGCAAATGAGTCCAGTATCATGCAGTACAGTGAATTACCGAAGCCAGACACAACGACCCGGGTAGTGACACGAGAGACACTAAGTACTACTCTGCCATGTGACATTGTGTAGGCCACTATAGCCGTATAGGCTACTATGCTAATGGTCTGATTATCCCATCCCACTCTCAACCACGGTTGTGAAACATGTTAAGTAAGCCTAATTTATAAAAAATCACATAAGAACTCTAACAAGAAAAAGAGAAGACCAGAAATATGAACACACTTTTATTTAAAGAATACTATTACTTTGGAAAAATATGGGTCTAGTCACACTAAACTAGGCCAGTGGCTGATTATGAGGGTTGTCGTGTTTGAACACATTTTATCAATATTTATATTTATTTCACCCCCGTAATATTTGGTGGGTAGGAAATAGACACTATGGAGAGTACTTTTCATAATAAATGTCATATATTGGCTCATTCCTTGTGACTTTGTTGTTAAATTATGTCCATGACAAGTGCGTTTTTCCCTATGTCAAACGTTACATCGCCAGACATCACATTTTGAGAGGATGAATAAAGGTCTCTGTTTACTGCATACTTAGCTGTTTTTCATAAAATTATGTGCAATAATGATCAGAGTTGAATATATGCGTTCTGAACACAAAGGTAACGTACGTGACGTTCATTAAAATATTTTTTATTTCCCAAGAAAGTACACATCATTTTGTGTAATTTCTCTGAAATGAGATAACAGATATAAAAACTTGGACTCTGAAGTCTCAAGTTTTATTTCGATGAAAGGCCATCTGTATTATATAAGCCTTGGCATTTCAATAATCATTTGTTTCTGAGCATTTTGAGCATCACGTACGTTACCACAATCTTTAACCACACATCACAATTTCTCACATGAGCCAATTGCTATGCAAGGGTGTGCAAAAGTTACTTGGCGAATGGTTCTTTGAAGCAGCCTTGCTGCCAAATCGAAACGTGCTGACATGTGTGAGATATGTAGGTGGTAAGTTGTGGGTGTCAATAAATCACATACGTTACCGAAAGAACGTATGTTTTTTTGTTCAAGTACTCCTTGGTATGTCGAAGTGGGGCGTACACAGTAGATATATCAGCTCAAGGACAAACAAGCGAATGACAGGTAAATTTGTATTATGCCTGATCGATAATTGTTGCTTTTATGAAAGGTTAACTTCAGGAAGGTCAAAAACGTATTTGACATAACAGAAGAGTCTTGTACGTGATCTTTGACTGCTAGCAAAGTATGTGATTATTGACATTTTCAGTCACTTGTCCAGAGTAAATGTATAGGTCTGATACTGACGCTCATAATCATGTCAACAGTCACGTACTGAGAAGAATCACGTACGTGACTTGTCAAACATCACATACGTACAATACTCTCCCTGTTCTATTCAGTAATTTGCTTCCATCTTCACGTGTGGTCGCCCTGATCAGCTCACTACTGGCAACATTATTATATGAAAACAAACAATATATCAAAGGTATCATAGTATTCATGTCAAAAAAAGGTTTACATACCACATTTGAGTACAGTTGGGGTGGAGGTGTCAAAGGTATGTTTCTCCCCTTGATATCTCTTTCTGTCGACCCTGTTTGTTTTAACATATCACCCTTGTATCAGATCATCTCTTCACATTAATTTCACCAGCTTAGCTATTATATCCCCCATTTCAAACGAGAATTATGTAAGCATCACGTACGTGACCCTGAAAGCACCAGGCTCAGAAAAAAACATCTGTGATCCACATCGAGCGAATTGACTTGCAACTTCTCAGCAACAAACTACAGATACTGTACTATCAGAAAATGCCAAAAAATAATATATAATGTGTTTTAATTTTGTCTTATCATGTAACACTTTTGGCCTAGTTTAGTTAGTCCGTGATAACAGACTCTGTGTGCGATACAGAGTCTGTAATCATTGCCATTCGTAAAGTTGTGCTCCAAAAATACTGTGCGCATCCGATCGAGTGCGCAAGGAATTACTGCGTCATTGTTTGATCAATTATTTTTAGATCATTCTGTAATGACAGATGTACATCTCATCAGAATAATGCCTTAAAGCCCTGTCTTTATAGGTGAATTTATCATTTAAATAGAGATACCCTCACATTTTTCATGAAATTTTTGGTCTCGGCGTACACTGACCACCAGCATAGAAAACCACAGCTTTAGCTATGCTGTCCATCTCTGACGTTGGACCATGCTGTTCACGTCAAACTCGGACTAAGTTTAGTGTGACCAGACCCATATACTAAAATCCAAAGTCTGTTATAAATTATTATGTTTACCTATAGTAAAAACCCACAATAATATGTGTGATAATCCTCCAAAATTCACCACCAGGCTCAAGTCTGTAGGGGTACTATTTGAAACCCCACATATCAATTATACATTTTAATAAAGAATAAAATGTGCAACAAATAAACCGGATGGCTCCTCTTCGCTCAGATTCCAACCTCAACATATTTGTGACTGTAGGCTCTTGAACACCAGTTGTCTAACTCCTCCTCTATATTACCCTTGTACGTTTATCGTAGTTTAACTGCCTTTACTTTGTCATCTAGTTTAAGGATACCCACAGCCTCATACATCATTAGAAAAATAATAATAGTGTCAAGATATTGGAA
The DNA here is from genome assembly GCA_964017125.1 of Flabesymbios commensalis. NCBI lineage: Eukaryota > Metazoa > Annelida > Polychaeta > Terebellida > Flabelligeridae > Flabesymbios > Flabesymbios commensalis. Next base: position 65,750,304 of record OZ024913.1, read on the forward strand.
AACGTTGAATCATCTATTGAGATTGTGTGATACAATATTGTCCTTCCTTAAAGTAACCTACATTTTAAAACGTTAGTCTCAATCACACTTAACATGTATCATATGTAGACATATAAATCAAATTTTATGAGCACACATATCGACCTTCCCAGGTGTTTCTCCATATCGCAGCATACCATTGCCGCATCAGTACGAGTCTGAATGGAAGGTAAATGTGTAGTGTATCTCGCAAAAATATTTTTGATCAACGTTTCTAAGAATCCAGAGATAACCCAAAATAACAATTTGTACGCCTAATGGATGGCTGAATGCTGGCAGAGTATTGGGCCACATGTTAATACCGTTGACATCGGTGTTGAATTGTAGTGGAAGCCCCCAATCCTCTCTTTCGCATACCAATTAATGTTGGTGTTTTAAACATGTTAAAGTACCCGCAGTCTGAGACGGTGAGTATTTGCGGTACCGGTATTGTATACGTTTTGTATAATGCGCACCGTTTTGTTTACATGGCAATATACGACAATATAACTTATTATAAACTTTAATTTTTAAAATTGACATGTCCGCATATTCAGTCCCTTTAAGCTCATTTGAATACAAAACATTTATCGCAGACCTGCAGTCTTGTGATACCTTGAACAAAGTACTTAGGATTTAATATACTGGAATAATTTATGCAGTTTTTTGTCAACAATAAAAAAACCGATATTAGATAATTGAGATGCTCACGTATTTGAAGTTGTGACAGTTCCACGATCCACAACTTCGAGGTGGTTAAAACTGCTATAGCTGATATTCGTATAATATACATTATGATTGATATTTGAGCATACTTGTCCTGCGGATACTCTTTCTAAAATGTCCTACTTTCTTATTTCCTGCTATTTAATTTCGACATGGATTAACCTACCGCGTCAAACTTTTTTGATACAAATTTTGATCCCTTAAATCTGCGACATTCACTGAAGTGTTTTGAGAAAGTGTCCTGTACTTATAGTCAGAGCTGTACATCTCCACTTCTAATTTTGATAACAATATTATGCCTTTCAACATACTATAGCAGGAGCAGACCCAGAAAATAATCTGGTATGGTTCCAATTTACATATATCGGTCATTTGAAGTTGTGTCTCGCTGCAGCGACAAACAACTTGAAGTGACTGAAAATTTGTGTGATTTGCGAAATTTAAGTCCCAACATATATCAGTGTTTCAATATTGAAAGCATATTTTACTTTAACAACTGGTCATAGGCCTACAGGTGAGCTAGTAAAAACACAGAATCTCTACTGTAGTCGACATCTGTGTTCTAAGGGTCAATCCTCTGTCTGCTAATCACGACAATAGTCGTTGTTTACCTGTTTTATTAGTCTATTAATTCACTGTTATTTAGAATAAAATGAATGTTTAAACATCAACATTTGTAAAAGTTTGGTAGCAAATTAAAAAAAACCATGAGTAATTTTCAACAACTTAAGATTGCGGATCGCGGTAGCCAGACAAAACCTCATGTGGTTGCAAATTTAAATAAATTTACTTAGCAGGATGAGGGTTAATACATAATACAATTCTGTTTCGGATGAAACAGATTCATCATCTCTGTTTGATTCACACTCCGTTCAACATGTTCACTGCTTAGCTGAGTCAAACTATCACAGATTCTGCACAGAAATGGGTTGTTAATTGTACAATGATTAACACACTGGTAATCCCGGCGTGATTTAAAGTACTCCAAATACAGAGTGTCATTGTTATCTAACTTTGTCAGATATTCAGCCAAGTGTTCAGCACTCTCAAAATCATCAGCATTAATATATGATCCTGGTGGTAGAACTCCTTCATATGGCCCACTCCCTCTCACTACTGGTACTGTATAAATATGATCCTGGAGGATTTTAAACACTTTCTCTGTCATGTATTCTTTACAATATGTGTTTTCAAATGACAAGTAAAATTTGTATTGGTTGATATTGTCTTCCGCTACTTTTGCAAGAGTTTCGCCAATACGAGGTCTGGTGTCATTCTCTAGAGTTATATTCCCACATCGTCCTACAATATCCACTGTGATATGCTTGAGTAGCTGTTGAACGTAAGACATCCTTCCACCTCGATCGGTACAATGACTGACGTGCCAGATAACAAACCCAGTCTTAGCAGCAGGAAATCCTACAGGTAGTGTGAAGTTCCCCCGTGAGCGGCGCTGACACTCTCCATAAGGTAGGTGGATATCTGAGTTATGTCTGTAAGTGGCTGTCAAGTTATAGACATTACCAGGTAACGCATTGTAAAAAGATTCATCTTTAAACATAGCTTCATTATTGTAGATAATCCAGTATTGGTTAGACCGATGGCGGGGAGGGATTTTGACCGTACCATTCTTGCTGATCATTCCATAAAAACGTATGTCGAACAAAACACCCAGGCTTGATTTTAAAGCAGATTTTTCAAATGTAAAATTGCAAATACATTTTTTGCATTCATGAACTAGTGTAGCTGGGTTTTCTCGGCGAAGAATGGTTTTGGTGTGGAAATTATTCCATATTAAAATATTTATGTGTTTTTTTGACAAGTCTGTAGAGACATTTCTTTGAATCCTGACCAAAGACAAACTTCCATATGAATATGTAACATAAATATCACCATGTTGGTGCAGGATGATGCACATTAGGATAGAAACAGCAATGCAAATCAACAACAATTGTTTCCATATTTGAAGAAGGTTCTGGTTGAACAACAAAAATAATTATATATTACACAAAAATAATTGTGTATTTGTTTATTTTATTGTAAAATTAGGAAATAAATATCCTCATAATACAATAGTACAAATAATTATCTTTATGCTATGATACTAATGATACAAAAATAATTGTGTATTTGTTTGTTTTATTGTGAAATTTAGAAATAAATATCCTCGTAATGCAATAATACAAATAATTATCTTTATGTTATGATACTAATTGTCATTACAGTGGTTTCGACAATGTGTTGCCAGGGTGCCACAATTACTGTAGATGAAAAATAGACCAACAAAACTTGAACGACTCCACAGCGCACCCCTTATCCAACCCGCGCCCTCAGCCTTTAGGCATAAAGGGAATATTTCAAAAACTACAACAAGGTGTTAACATAACTCTTAAGCCTAGTATGCAGCTATGGCATGGTCTGCATATTGCTCATAGATTGATTATTCGGTAAACCCTATAGGCCTATAGAAAATATTCGACGTCACAGCTTGAATGTACAGCTTGAATGTACATGATTCTTATAAAATTTGGGGGTCACGTTATTTGAAGGACACTTTGAGGCCTGTAGGGCCTACTAGACCATGACGAAAAAAAATACCTCCAAATTCCAGTCATTTACAAAAAATGACTCACTTTTTTCGGTCTTCCTAAATGACCTCGAAATAACCAAATTTAAATAAATTGTCTGTATATATTTTTAGCTTCCACCGCCACCGTGGGTGAGACGGAGGAAGCTATGGATTCCGCCTCTGGCCGTGTTTTTACCTATTCTTTTGCCTATAACTTTGTAAGAAAATAAGCTAGGATAACAATTTTTGGTATGTGGGTTACTTCTAGTTGAATAATGGACAGGTTAAAATAATTTTATTCTGAATTTAATACGCAAGGTCGCGGAGGAGAAAATGATGTTACGGCGTTGGGCCGTCTGTGAACATTTCGTTTCCAGAGCATATCTCAGGATGTACTTGTCCGATTGTCTTCAAATTTTGCACACAACATCTCTAGGGGGTCTTGTTGTGCCTTTCGGGGTATATGAACTTAGACCTACTTTTGGTTCAGTACTATGACATATTTAGACGTTTCGACACACAGTTCGTTTCCGGAGGAGATCTCGAAAACTACTGGACCGATTACAGTCATATTGCACATACATGATCTCTAAGGTCACTAGTTGAGCCTTTTCAGGTTTTTGGACCATGACCTTGAAGTTGACCCAGCACTTTGACCTAATGTATAACATCGGTAAATCCGACTTAAATATTTTGCACAATATCATGAAAACCGCTCAAGATAGCTGCACCATTACCATAAAACAAATTGTAAGGTTTCAGGAGAGGATGTATCTTGAAAAAAATAACCTCGATCAAATTCAAAATGGCTGGCTATCGGCCATTATTTACCTCGACAGACCTGATATTGGGTAAACCGTGCTAGATAGCTAAACCATTACTATACAACAAAATGTGAGATTTCAGGAGAGAATGCATCTTGAAAAATTTCGACTTGATCAAATTAAAAATGGTCACTTTTCGGCCATTATTCACTTTCACATGACCGATATTTGGTAAACCGTGCTAGATGGCTAGATCATTAGACCTACTATAAAACGAAATGTGTGATTTCAGGTGAGGATGAATTTTGAAAAAATTCGACTCGATTAAATTCAAAATGGCCGCCTATAGGCCATTATTCATTTTCACATGTCCGATATTTGGTAAACCGTGCTAGATGGCTAGACTATTACTATAAAACAAAATATGTGTTTTCAGGGGAACATGCACCCTTGAAATTTTTAACTCTGTCGAATTCAAAATGGCCGACAATCGGCATTATTCACTCGATAGGCCTGATATCAGGTAAACCGTGCTAGATAGCTAGACCATTACTATAAAACAAAATGTTACGTTTCAGGAGAGGATGCATCTTAAAAAAAATCGACTCGATATCGGCCATTATTTACTTCCAATTGCCGAGTATTTGGCAAACCGTGTTAGATGGCTAGACCATTACTATAAAAGAAAATGTGATGTTTCGAGGGGACATGCACCCTGAATTTTTTTAAATAGAATAAAAATGTCTGCCTATCGGCCATTATTTACTTTCACATGCCCAATATTTGACAAACTGTGTTAGATGACTAGACCATTACTGTAAAATAAAATGTGAGGTTTCGGGGGAGGAAGCTCCCTGAATTTTTTTAACTAGATCGATTTCAAAATGACCGTCAATCAGCCATTATTTACCTCGATTGGCCTGATATCGGGTAAACCGTGCCAGATAGGTAGACCATTACTGGAATACTGATTAGGATCATTGATTTCAATGGAGGTTTGCAATCTCTGACTGACTGTCTAGTTCTTATTTTACTCTTAGACTCAGCCTCTTAGACCCAGTTGTCTTGCGTCTCGATTTTTTACCTAGCCTAGGACTACATTAATAACACTACACGAAATCGCTCCAATCAAATTCCAATTCAGAGCGGGAGCTCATGGAATTATGTAGTCTAGTTATTTTTGAAGCCAGCATGCTAGCTAACGTTAAGGTCTTTAATTTTATTGGTAATTTTATGGTATGCAAATTACTTATATAGTAACGAATTATCACAAAATGACTTATTTTAAACAATTTTAAATTAACAACGCTAGATATGATCATGCCATTACGCTAAACTATCTTTAGGCCTACTATTTTTTTCTTGTTAAACAATCATCTAACGTCTTTTTTATTGTTTTTTACTTGTCGCCACTCTCCATTTAAACCAAAAATCCAGTGTTTTTATGCAATTTTATCGGTGTGTCGCGGGACACAATAATTGATGAAACCAGAATTTTTCAATATTATTTTACATCTCTGTTTCAGAATCATAATACATACCGCCATGGTCGCATTCTCACGAACACAATAATTCTACACAGTCTTCAATATCACCTATATATGTGACATTAGCTGCAACATATACCAGCTGTGTTGTCGAATCAGACTAGTATTCCACCCTTTCTAGATCAGTAATTTGATATATTAAGCTGATAATGTGATAATGCCAGACACGATAAGTGGTTAGGCCATTGTCTGATACTGCCACGTTTTCATGTGACACTACGCCCATACTTTATCCAAGTACAGCACGATATCCGGGCAATGTCTGAAACACTCCACAAACACGAAATACCGTCTTTCTTGATTTGACGATAAAAATGCACAGATTCCTGTACCTTAGGTATATACTATATAATAAATAAAGTCAAATAATTATATGTTTATTAATTGTCTTGCAATATGCCGGTCATATTGACTGAGCGTGACGTAGCCTATACCATCGCCATTAAACCATGCAAACGTTTGCTAGATATATCAAGAACTAAATCCCTTGATGTAGGCCCTATTAAGTGGTTGAGTAGCCAAGTGGATACACCTGTGAATTGTAGGCCATCGAGACAATAAATCGACACGGGGATAATCATTGCCTGCAAAGGAGGTATTTAAATAAATGTACGCCATTGGTCTGATAATCCTAATAACACCATTAAATTAATCAAATAAATTATAAACAGCCGTTCGTTGTATTATTGAATAATTATCGCAATTGTAGTAACATACTTAAGATATTCATATTTAATATTCAGTTTTTGTCTTGAGTGTGCTAGAATATATACTTATTTCGTACCGAATATTTTTTTGTGGCAGAATATTATAACCATTTTCGTACCAAGTATTTTTGTGTGCCGCAATATACCATTTGCGTACCAAGTAGTACACCCCTATTTAACAGTCTGTCACATGGCCTAGCACTTTCCACCAGTCGGACATAAATCCGCGCCACGGGTGGATGGGCAACAGAGGCTGGTAAAATGTCTGCTTCAGAAACCGTTAGCAAGCTTATATTGTCTTCTTTTCAACTTTATATTCACCTCTTCTCAAGTCAGTTTCAAACTGGATTGAGCTGGTTTGCACACATTTAATTTAACATAATAACTGTGATGTGCTACTCCATGATAAACTTGAATTTTCCAAAGTCAAAATGTATTTTGATGAAACTAAAATTGTTATATAACGTTGCCTAATAATACGTGAACAGTAAGTGCAAAATGATATCATTAATGTCCATATATATAATATAAAATAGTATAAATAACGTTAGGCCAATGCAATAATACGTGAACAGTAAGTGTAAAATGATATCATTTATGTCTGTATAAATAATATAAAATAGTATAAATAACGTTAGGCTAATGTAATAATACGTGAACAGTAAGTGTAAAATGATATAAATAATGTCTGTATAAATATTATAAAATAGTATAAAATAATTCAAAAAGCACGATAGCGATGGGCTCTGATATGGTTTCATAGACTTGGGTATGGTTTTATCATGTTTTATTATTTTAATAATGGCAGAGGATTTGTGTTACGTTGTGGATGTGGGCATATGATATGATGCGGACATCAGACATTCAATCAATTATATGCAACTGTATTACCATTACTTTGGAATTCTTTTATTACTATTCATTTCTACATTTATCTACTTCAATCACTTTTTCTTGACATTTCCAAAGAATAACAATCCATATAGGTGTAACCTGGGTAGTTTATAACGAAATAATACAGACTTATCTGCAGTTAACAGTGCGGAGTAAATCTAGTTCAGGATTATTATTATTATACAGTAGAACCTTTTAGGAGCAGCCACTCTTATGAGCAGCCAACTTCCTATGGGAGGCCACTTGGCCATTCCCCAAAATAGCCTTTTGTTACAAATAAACCTCTGATGAACAGCCACCTGTCTTGAACGGCCACTATTCCTGTGTCGCAAGGGTGGCTTCTCATTGCAGGTTCTAATGTATAACTGAAACATTTTATATTCAGTTTGTTGTTGCGAAAAGTATGTATTTAGTAAAAGTGATATTTATAGGAATACTGAATGACTGAATGACGAACCTCGAACTAAAACAATTCATATTTGTGTCATAATTCGGACAATCGGAACTAACAAAGAGTGCATGTGCAACAAGGGAACCGTATATTTTGGTTGATATAATACTTGTGGTCCCGTATATATATGCTTATATAAGTTAGTTCAAACCACCTCGTCTGCTTAGAACTGTGTCTGATCATGGAGCCAGTTGGCATAATCAAGCTCACAGTGTAAAATAATATAAGCTTGACAAGCTGTTGTGTTTGCTTTGACGACTATCAGTATAAACTGTTCACTCCCATCCCACACAGTCGCAGCTCGTTCACGCTGAGCCCCTCGTCATGTGTGATACTCTTTCTAAACACGGTGTCCTGCCGTCAACAATCGCTTAAAATTATGACGACCAGCATAGCATATTTAGCTGTATTCTGAACGCTCTAACGTTATTTCTCGTTCACGTCTTCTATGATTAGCTGATGTACCACCTTGCAAACACATGTACGAAATCAGATCCATTTAATTAATGTGTAACTAAAGTGAAATAGATATCTGCTCACGAACTATCGGCATAAAAATGGACAATTTTGTTTATTTTATTTCAACATGGATAAACCTACCGCGTCAAAAAATTAGACAAATACATTATTATC
>OZ024913.1:65763612-65809112 GCA_964017125.1 Flabesymbios commensalis
TTTAACCATGAACATTTCTAATCCAAGCTGTAGATAACAATGATCTTGTAATGATTCGAATTCATTAATGTTTTTCATCAGCTAATTTTCACACATGAAACTCTAATTTGATTATAAACTCGCTAATTTTGTTGATCAGCTACACAGAAGGAAATGTAATGGTCACATGTATTGTCCCCAAGGCCAATCAAATTTGTGATATTTTATTTTTATGATGTTTTGGGTGTCCGTTTTGTAATTCGGGATGAGCCCTATGGTGGAAGCCTTACCCTAACAGTAGGGCCTAATATCCGGGTAATTTAAATATTGGTCCACTGTGTACAACGTTGTCCCGTCATAGAAGCAACTGTAGGAAATATCACTGTAGCAGAATACAGTGAAATATAGTGAGTCGATATCCACCAAATATCAGACAACAGTCAATATGATGAAGACCATAATTATTGTCGACTGTTCTCTCTGAAGGCTGGATACAAACCGACATATCTGGGCAGATTTGGCGCCCACCCAGAGAGGTCACGCGATCGCGCAGGGATTGTTCATACAGCAAGGTATTACAACTGAAAGTTACTACAATCTTCCCTATTTTATTGAAGAAAGGTCATAGACAGTTTTTTTATTCAACCACAAATTTGAAACCAACCCTCTTCAGCCTCCCCTACTAGTATTGAAAGAAGCTTATGCGACGACGCCCATTGTCACCACCTAAATATTTCACATGCCCCGTTATGTCTGTTGTATCTTATTCCACACCTGTGAAGAGAAGTTCCTTTAATAAATAGAGTAGGAGATGCTCATCTGCCAGCTTACGCCAGCATCCATCTGCCACACAGTAAAACAAGTGGGAGCTATAGTAACTTCGAGAAAAATGTTATATTTCTATAACGTCATATTGAAGTGGCATAAGTCTACATTAAACAGGGTCCGAGAGAAATCTGCTGAAATAATTTGACAAACCAGAGACTGTCTGATATACAAATAACAAAGCTGTAGACAAGACACAGGCTTGCAACAGACAGCTGTTTATTAAACGAATTCAATCTATTTCATAGTAATAACTGCTGGACCAATAAATAATGAGTTCTGTCCGTAACAGATACTGCCATGTGACTAAAGAAAAGGACACGCATCTCTACCAGGAATAAGTGCATACTCTTTATTCAACATATTCGACCGATCTTCTGGTAATCTACATGGATCCTCATTTAGGCTTAGCTACAATCTTTTAATTGCTAACACAAATACCTTTACATAATATGATAATGTTATTAAAGTTGTCCTTTTGTATGTGGTAGAGCTTTATGCTTATCGGCTAACATCGGTGGGACTAACATAAATAATGCTCCACGACGCTATAATCATGATCATAAGCAAACGCAGAGTTTTCAGGTTGATATATAAATATAAACGATACATTATTTGTGAAATATATATTAGCGTTAGGGGCCGTGGGACAGCGTTGTTAACATTTATAAGCGTCAGTGTTCAAGATATCGCATATGCTAACGATTACGACAGTTCCAGTATAAATACCAAACTACTACTATATAGTTCAAGATGATATATCAATACAGACGATTCCACGATATCTGCAAAATGTGCTTTAGCATCTTCGCGGGATCAACCATTTTAACATATCATCACCACATAGTATATTCTGGAGATAACCTGGCTGCAAGGAATTTACTGATCACAGCTGGCGAGCTCAACTTATTCATTTTTGATGTTAATTGAGAAATTTGGTGACGTAGGATGTCAATTTCTATAGAACTTGTGCATTGGAAAGTGTGGAATAATGAGTCCCTTTCCGTAATCAGCTCTTGTATTGCATTCTGATATGTGGTCAGTAAGACATCACCACGGCTAATACAGCTCTGGGCAACGTCATTTTCAGATCGGACAAATGCCATATCAGATGTCAGCTGAGATATTTTTGCGTAGTTTTGTTGAAGCTCGCATTTTCTATAATTTGACTCGACCACCATCGCAGTGCAAGTCTGATGCAGCATACTAAGTGATCGTCGTAATATGCCAATAGTTGAATCACGACCTCCTAAAGATTCACGGCTTTCGCTGCATTTTAGTTTAACATTTGCAATAAAAACCTCAAGCCATCGCACTTTGATTTTTAATGATTTATTTTCTTTCTCCAAATTAACAGAATTCGCCAAAGTATTTTCAAACTCCGCGACATTTCGTTTTTGATTGTCTAATTCGGTTTTCAGCGAGGCGATTTGAAGATTCAACCAATTCGGATTTGTGATAACGTTCCGCATCTGCAATACTACTTTTCAGCATGGTGATTTGATTTGCAGATTCACCCAATTCGGATTTTTTATTACGTTGCGCATCTGCAATACTACTTTCACGTTTGTGGTTTCTTTTTTGAAGGCTAAAAGCTCTTCTGTCAATTTAAAAACACGTGAATTGCGATCGATTGTTGACTACAATTCTTCTTCTCTGGCTGCTGACAAACGATTTATTTCTGCATTTTTATTTTCGAACTCCTTTGTCTTCAGGGCTAATTTTGAGAGTAACTCTGTATTAACGTCAGCAAGTTTGTCACAATCACGTGCAAGTGACATCAGGATTTCCACTAAGCTATATATCGCCTGATCAGCTGTAACCAGACGATTTGTATAATCTTTTCCGAGACGTTGAATCTGATCTCCAGCGCGAGTGACAAATTGACCACTTGACATGTTATCTTATATAACTCACACTGAAAATATGTGTTCAATATGTTCGCGTGTGCAACGCACGGTATTAGGGACTACAGGTGAACAGTGGTGGGTGGACAGGCCTCGGATGACTGCACACCGCCGCACGCGTCGCAGGGTGAGACAACACACACAACAATAGTGTCTGTGAATGTCAAAAGGTCATGGTACTTTCTGACAGTTTATGGCAGCTATATACAATCAGAGAGACAGGCAATCACACAATAAAAAACAGACACATTACTCAATTCAAAGAATATAAAAGAAATTATTTGTGAAATGTACAAATTACACAGTACTTGAACAAGCAGCAAATACGCAATTAATATAAATCACAGTAAACGACTTACGATACCAACGTTATAGGCTACCATATACTGTAGCGACATAAACATGTCTGAGACGATTAATGTCAAAACACGGACAAAACTTGTCAATGTATTGTGGCTTAGATTTCATTCAAACACAATCACAATATCAGAATAAACGTTCAAACATTCAACGGACTATTATTTACAATCTCACATTCGTGTTTCACTAATAAGAATGTTACAGCACAGTGCATCAAAAGGATTACTGAAATTAACTCAATATAATATAATTATGTTGAATTTGAACACGCGGTCGTCCACAAAATGTGCAAATGGATAAAACCAAAAATTGGGGTAATTTTACATAAAATTAGTGTCCCCAGGACTTAAAAGGTCCGCATTTTGATTTAAATATAATAATATTAAAAATAAATGGTGCAACTTCACGTTTAGGCATTACTACTTAATAATGTTTAGATTATTTGTAAAAAAAATATATATATATGGTTTTATAAGAGCTCTATGTCATGGAAACGTGGAAAATGGCATGTCCCCAGAGAAAATTCCACTATTTAAAACTTCACTGTAGGATACAAAATCACAATAGAATTCTAACAATTACATTTCATGGCTAGACATTGTTCACTTGAACTAATCAATGATCAAAATTCGACTTAAAATTGATATCGATATAAATAATTTTGATGAATATACATGTCCCCACATTTGCACTCTACTCCGTTACCATTATTGTAGCATGCCCCATCAAGTGAATAATCATGAACTAAAATTATAGCAAGTGTAGTTTGACACACTAAAGGGCCTTATACGCGTTTTTCACCTTGAAAGAATTAATATTGTTGAGTGACAAGTTATTCGAAACAGGTATTACCAAAAAGTTAGAAAATATACTTTTGTTTTTACTACTCCGTTCCTAGCCTTGTGGGTATAAAAACGAGTTGGGTTTTATGATTGTATGCCTACAACAGTTGCTATGGGGACTATTTCCATCCGTATGATATATTTTTGAATTATTGCCCAGATCTTTTCATTAATCCCTAGAATACTTTTAATTTTACTACTCCGTTCCACTCTACTCCGTTACCAAGAAAAGGGAACGGAGTGGTGAATTGTCAAATTTTATGGGTTTTACAGTCATAATGATTGATGATATAGTCTTTTAAAACATGGCTCGTTGTCCCCATATTAATAGAGCACCCATTTGTGATCGATGTTAAAATATACAGTTTATATTTATGTCGAGCCAAACATTTGGTAACGGAGTTGAGTATTTTTTGGCTTGGTAACAGAGTTGAAATAAAGATTTTTGTTCATCCCATCAATTTTTTTTTAATTTTTAGCAGTTTTGATGTACGATTGTTTAGTATTATGCTCCAATAAGGATATCACGTTTAAAAGTGTGATGTCAAGCTAAAGAAAGTAACAGAATTTTTTTAATGGTTTGGATTTGGTAACGGAGTAGTAAGTGGAATGCTGCAACTTTTTTAAAATGATTTTTTGAAGCGAAAAAAAAAATTTCTAGCGCAGCCAGTGGCTTTTTCATGCTCTATTGGGATCAGTGCACCAAACCTATAAAGTAGTTTTCCTCCTCTTTGATGGTCACCTCACTGCCATTTTTGATGCTACAAAGTTACCCCAATTTTTGGTTTTACCCAAATAATCAACAGCAACGGCACGCGCCGGATCTGAATGACTGAGCAGACTCGCGTGTCCCCAGGTGTGAACAGATATGCAATCTTGACAATAGTCCATTCAATAATCAGATATAATTCACCGCGTTCAGTTGTGAAGTCAAAGACGCCACAGTTGAACAGAGCAACATATATAAGCACAACTGTACAGCGACAGCATAGAACATATCATTCAAATCAATAATTTATTGATATTAGAATAAATATTTCAAAACTAGCATTCTTCCATACACAATATGTCAATTGATTCGAGTCCACAGTCACTGGTGAACCGACTGCAAAGAATATAAACAATGCATAATTTTATAATTACACTATTTTTTTGTGTACAATACACAAATCACAGTACATATATTCAGCAAACAAATACAATTAATACATCGCAGATCAAAGTGTGGATGGTGTGCATGTGGCACTGGGTGTTGGATCAAACCAATAAGAACGGACAAGAAAGTAAGCGCTAATTGCTCACTGTCAAAGAGCGCTCTCACCCATGTCACTCAGTAAAACTCACCCACTGATTCTCACAGTTAATGCCAAGTCACATTAATGTTTATGACTGTACTGTTCATATACACACGATACAATCACGGATAATAGAGTAGATGAAACCGGAGTTTCGTCCAAGAATATATGACACATATATAAATAAAATACACAGCAAATATCAATTATCCAACCACTGAATGGCTGGGAAGCAGCACACTATATGTACATTAATAAATCAAGTATATCGCATCCACAGTGACATGGTAGCACACCAAATACCATTCACACAGACAAAATGGCGGGAACACGATGTCCCCAATTACACACAATGAAATAATTGAAAACACACTAAAATACAATCAGCATAGAGTGAACGCGATTATATAACTCGCCCTGAATGTAGGATTAGCGGTAACAGCATTCTGCACCACCACTCAATACATCAGGCTAATAATACAATCATGCATACAATCCAACACATACCTTTCCAAAATAATATGGAAGTCAGAAAAGCACAAAAATGTGAGCTCCTTTTACTTCTGACAGCATTGTAGGAAATATAACTGTAGCAGAATACAGTAAAATATAGTGAGTCGATATCCACCAAATATCAAACAACAGTCAATATGATGAGGACCATATTGTCGACTGTTCTCTCTGAAGGCTGGATACAAACTGACATATCTGGGCAGATTTGGCGCCCACCCAGAGAGGTCACGTGATCGCGCAGGGATTGTTCGTACAGCAAGGTATCACACCTGAAAGTTACTACACAACATTGGCTCAACGCCTCGTTTTTGTATTGAAATGGTTACATAGGCCAATCCCTTAACCCCCTTGCACACGAGGTCTTTGACCCTAGTTAAATTTCATTTCAATTATTTGGAATATTAATGCTCACATATATGTGTTATTGTCTTAATAATATCAAAATTATAATTATATTGCGTGATGCATTTCCGGAGGTAATTTACGTTAATAGCTTTGAATCATCGCCAACTATATCGATTGACACCTGGTCCGGAAGCAGTGTCTTAGGGATTCTCTCTGCTTTGCAAAGTGCTCCAAAACGTACTTCTTTTCAGCCTGAGTATCCTCTTTCACCTTTGCGTTTGCTGGGTTCTTCACTTCCTCCAGGATGTTTAGGTTTGTCATCACAGAATGTGGGATACAATCACATGATACACATTCAACAAGATAATCTAGCGCATCACGATACCTTCTGAGGAGATGTTTCCTCTCCCACTGTTTGTCACTCGGCATTTTATTGAACAAATTAAGTGCTACTGTTTTAACAAAGTATGACTGGAAAAAACGTAGATCTTTCTGAGTGTTGAGCTGTGCCAAGTCGTTTTTGAGAAGTTTAATAACAGCCTTTCTACATGTGCAGGACTCTAATTCATTTAACGTTCCATCCGCGTGATAAAGCAGTCGCTTTTCTGTTTGTGAAAACGACATCAACCATAATTCACATTGTAATGGCATTACTGTATATTCTGTAAAATAACAAGTAGAGAAAAATCAGACAATAAACAATATTCAGTTTTAAATACACAGTTATTATAGGTAGATTTAACCCAAAGTGACAGCTCTATGGTCTCACCACACAAATTCATACGCGCATATCATTTAGAAAGTTTAATAGTGAGAGAGTTACGATCTTTCTTATAAAATGTGGTGATTTATAGCAGCCTTGGGGTTAAATATTACATTTATATCATTTTGATACCAATTCATCTAGATTGGGTGACCATTTCTTCCTTCAAAAACATTGAAATCGGGAAATATAGGTATAAAATGTCCCTACGCTGGCATTAAAAAGGCATATGCTGCATTCGGAAGTTCCCGTGTTTGGCAACGCCCAGGGAAGGTACTAGGACCTTACATTTGCATGTGAAAATAGAAAAAAGCTCAATGTTTAAGCACCCTTTTTTAATTTTTATATTGATAGAGTATGTCATGGTGATTAAAAAAATATACAGGTTTATATAGATATTTTCATTTAAAGAATGCTGGGAGGCCCAAGCGTATGGGCCATAATACATGTAAGTCTATGGGAGCGGTATTATGTGTGGTGAGACGTTATGCATGCTATGCATGTACCGCAAACACAGGTACGATCCACACAGCAGAAATACATGTGGGCCTGGTTTTTTTATGGTTGGATTTGGCCAAAGATTCCTGCCCAACGAAAGACTTATTACCTTTTTAAGTTTTGTTTCTTGACGTGATGGTTTGTCTGTCTGTCTGTCTGTCTGTCTGTCTGTCTGTCTGTCCGCTCTTTATATCTCAGATTCTTTAAAGAGTAGTCAACGGATCTTCATGAATTTTTTATTGTATATATATATATATATGCATTATTATATGTTTTAGGGCCGAAGAACAATTTGTTAGATTTTGGGTATGATCCAGATAACGATCCGGATTACGATCCGGATCGCATGGATTTGCATGGCACTTTACCAGATCCAAGATTCGGAATACGATCAGCGCATTGCATGCACTTATAAAATCATCTTTTGCGTGTGATATTTTCGGACACGCCGTGGCGGCCCCTACGGACAATGTGGATAATAAATAAAAGGTGGCCTAAAGTCACATTATTTCATTTTATTCGTCAAATCAAGCTGGCTCAAATGGGCGGTAAATACTCAGAAGGAAATATTTGAAGGGCCCACACCGATTTCACAATCTTCTAAGCCCATTAAAACAGTTATGGTAGAACACAATTGAAAAAATAGTTATCATTCATCGAGGATTCAATATTGTGGGGAGCCCATGTACAATGGTGATTAGGATAGAGGTAGCGTGCTCGTGCCGGTCTCAGACCATAAGGGTTCGAATTTTGAATCCTGTGTCTGAAGGACAGTGTCATCCTATTATCACCTCACCATACTAAGTAGAGCCTGCATGTACACAAATGTGGCCTAATGCTCAATATTAATAGCCACATAAACTCAAAAAAAGATATAGTGTTTCATGAGCCTAAGAAACCCAGTGTGTTGATCTCAAGTCACAGATGGAATATGAGAAATAGGGTTTGACTCTTTCCAGTCAGATTTACAGCGCGGGGATTGACTTTTTACATCAGAATCTGAAGTCTTTAGACGTCAGAATCTGGAGTCGATCCCCGCACTGAAAGGGTGAAGTATCATAATATAATGACCGTAGACCCATAACATATGTATGCAGATGAAGCCGAAAAAGCTAACTAAGACATATATGCTGATTTCAAATTGAAAATAACCATGGTTTGACCAAACACATTTCAGTGTTGTATAGGTACCCTCTCACGGATCCACAACTGCCCTTTAACCCATTAAACCCTCATGATACAAATGAATTCATGGAACTGTTTTAATAATAACAGTATCTTTTTTTTATTTGTCACCTATACTTCAAGCCATCTACATCCACTATACACAAGTCGAGAATTGCGTCAGCAATTCGCGGCATGGACGAAGATGACAATCGTAATTTCAGGCTTGAAAGGGTTAATACGTGATTTCATTTACCTTTCCAGTGGATCTTCGGCACAGCATGATATGACATTTTCCAGGCATCACGTGTTCCTTTGTCGATCCAACCTGGTTTCCGGTCTGAGTATTGTGACGGCCAACCTTTTATTTTAATAGCTGGCACCAGATCAATGCTTGCATCGTCAAGACTGAGGGTAACTGCAGGTACCATGTCAGAGGTTGTTGTTTTCACTTTAAACAAATAAATGTTGTTAAATATGGCATATAAATAGGCAATATGTTCAACTACATAGGCATACAATTTAAACCATAGGCATAACATTTACATCATATGCTACATTCATCACAGATTTAATTTTAAATTATATTAGTTGAAAGCGACACACGATTAAAATAATATTTCTATCCAGAAGTCTTCACAGCATGGCATAGTGAATACAATATATTTCCCTATATTATTTTGTCAGCGTAATCATTCATATTAGTGCAAACAATGTACTGCATTTTAAAACTATATTTTGCTGGGGTTAAGACTAACATAATATAATTCAACAACCAAATAAAACTATGTTTTCGCAAACATATTGACATAATCAATTCAATTATCAAAATACTCACATCTTCTAATACTATACTTTTTTCCAATCATAGTAATGTCAATTTTTGCTTGTTCAATAATTTGTTTGAAATGAGTAATAAATGCTTTTGGAGATATGAAGCCCCCTTCTGTGAGTATTCCTTGTGTGTTCTGTGCGTCCTGTACGCGGAGCTTACAATAGCCATCTGCTGTGTGTGACACAGATTCACACTTCACGTTGCACTCAAACATCATGTCATATTCGTCAGCTTTACCAATCTAAAATATATATTGGCAATAGTAAATGTGAATTATTAATTTTCGGTTGTAATTTCATGGATTTACTGGGCTGTACCCAAGACTGTCCCGGGAAGACAGTCTAATTATTATAATGATGCTGTTCTGGGGTATGCCCAAAGAACACTTTATGGAAAATGATGCTTTTCTAAAGTGAACCATGAAAAAATACAAAACTTAAAAGATAAAATACCAACAAACCATCCGCTTGAATTAGTCAGTTAGACGTAACAAACGAATTTATGATCATGATGACATGAATATACGGTAATAGACGCTGGAAATTGTGTCAGCGTTCCAGTGTCAATTAAATGAAATATTATTAGTAAAACAGTGATGGTTTGGAAATACAGAGTTTTCATAAAATGAAAGCTCTAGTTATCGGACACAAAATTGACTTTTAATCTCAGGCGAATCCTAAGATATGCTATTCATTGTTGGTTCGGTTTTTGTTTGGTTTGTAATGACATCTATTCAGGAGCAATATCTGATTGAGCTGTCCAAATCATATTAAAGGGACTGGCCCAGGCTAAAATCATCAAAAAATCGGTGATTTTATTTCGGATTCTTAATATGACCATATGATGTAAACATGTACATAGACTAGAACTGCAAATTTTTGTAATTTTTGTGCTGCGCACTTACCAGTTAGACTAGATATAGAGACGAAATTCCCGCATTTCTTATTTTTGACATGGTTGTCAATAATTACAAATCAGGAATTTCGTCTCTATATCTAGCCTAACTGGTGAATGCGCAGCACAAAAATTATAAAAATTTGCAGTTCTAGTCTATGTACATGCTTACATCATATGGTCATATTAAGAACCCGAAATAAAATCACCGATTTTTTGATGATTTTAGCCTGGGCCAGTCCCTTTAATCCGATATAAATATAAATTTATATACCAGATTCTATGTCTATCGAGAAAATAGTCATTGACACATATTTTGGAAGGACATAAATTCATAATGAAAAATTCGTCTGGTTAAAGTTTGTTTTGGACTGTTCTTTTATGATTTTAATAAAAATGTAGGCTAAAATATATACAATGTTAGGAATTAAAAGCTAGTGTAAACTATAAGTTTAATGCACATTGATCATATCATTTTGATAGGTAATTTAAATCAATGATCACATTGGCTGATGCCATTTGGTGGTAACCTTTCTGATTCCTTCCAGGAACTGTTTTTCTGTGGGCCATTCTGTGGCTTTGCCAATGCAGCCTCCGGTTTCAGAAAGGTTTTTGCTGTCAAATAAAATATGTGCAGCCCTTTCCTCTTGGTTCAATGAAGCATCTATACCACATACTCTTAATCTCAAATTTATATCAATTCTCATAAATGTATAGTTATGCTGGTCGGATCCAAGCTCGTTCTTGTCTTCTATTAAAAAAAATCCTCTTATACATATACTGCACTTTATCTTATATAGATCTATAAAGAAATTTATGTTACAAATACTTTTAATAGTTTGTATATTTGATAGATCTTTGTGTCGTTATTATTGAATCTGCCTGACCAATTTTTTGAATTATAAATGACCCTTATCTTTGCACATTGACATTGTTGTCATTTCATGTGGTCTAGTCAGTCTCAAAACCTTAATTTATCGTTCACTCTTTTTTCGTTTCAATCGTAAATTCCCGCTGTTATTAAATTATCAGATTTAACGAATTGAGCATAAAACAGAATTTTCATAAATGCAGAGTAACACTGGTCGGTTCCTCATTTATCAAAAATTTGCGGAATGACATAACGAAAAAATCATTTGCATTTTTGCATACAAATTTGGGTTTGGATGATGCTTTCATAACATTTAATATGTAAAGGGGCTGTGGGTAGAAAATAAGAGTTTCATCTTTGTTATATAACATTTTAGGTTTCATTCAGGTAAAAAAAGTGCTATGTTAACGTGTTGTGATTCGCTGAGTAAACATTATGAGATGGCGTTCACTTAATTAAATCAACGATAGTTGTCTCAGAGAATTTGTTTAACAAGGATTGAGGCAATAACCACGTTGGCTGCTTTTATGCATTTATGCCAATTTGTGGTTGACCCACTGATTCCTTTCAGGAACTGTTTTTCCTGTGGGCCATTCACTGGTGTTATAGGGTTTCAGATAGATTTTGTCGTCGAAAACATATATTTTTGGCCCTTTTCCTCATTGTTGGGAGTTTCATCTTTGTTACTTAAATTTTTTTGGGTTTATTTTATCGCTTGATTCGTTCACTTTAATGCAGGCAACATTTTTTTTTAAAATCAACGATAACTGTCTCAGAGAATTTGTTTAACAAGGATTGATTAACTCTGGAAGCAATAACCACTTTGGCTGCTCTTCTGCATTTATGCCAATTTGTGGTTGACCCACTGATTCCTTTCAGGAACTGTTTTTCCTGTGGGCCATTCATTGGCGTTGCTAAACTGGCCTTATTGGGTTTCAGATAGGTCGTGTTGTCAGGAACAAATGTTTTTGGCCCTTTTCCTCGTTGTATATTTGATCAACTAGAGACATGTATAAATATTCACTGGTTAATCCTGTTAACAGACTGTCAAGTAAATTTATACCTATTTTGGTCTTAGGGCTTCACTCTGTTGCAACCGCATTTACATTAACAGCATTTGAAGTAAAGCCCTTTTTATTTGTAGTTGTTTATTTTGATGTTTATTTTTATTAAACAATTTTTCCCCATTTTATGTTTGTGTTTTTTTTGTATGATAAATAGCCAACATGTCATAGTTGGCGCGATGTTTGGCGGTTGGAAGATTCTTGGTCGGAATTTGAGGGTCGAGTGAAATGGTCACTATCACCACCTTCACAATGCGTTAATTAAGAATTTTAATATGCCTATTATCTATTTACTATATATAACATAATGTACAATTTCAGTAACCCCAATCAACCTAATAATCAGATAATCAGTACCTTCAGTTTTTCATAGCTGGAGCCTGCTCCCTGGGGTTTCGACCATTTTATGAATGCACAGTCAATGTTGCTTTCACAGAGCTTCTCCCGTATTGCCTCGATGATTTCGTTCATTTTCTTGCCCTCGTCTCTACTATCCTTAATAGAAGGAACAACCGATTTACATAGATTGAAGAGTTCCCTATTTTTCTTATTGTAAGTCGCAGTGTATATATCGTCAGCATCTTCATTCTGCTTACGATTATGATCAATTGATTTTGACTCTGTCGGATATTTTATTTTTGATTCCACACCACGCTTTTCATCATCTTCTGCAACAGTTGTCTTTGTCAATGCATACGCTGATTTATAGTGTTTGTTCGAGTCGTTTTGAGCGATACACTCTACCTTACAATAAGGGAAATCAAAACTCCTTTTGTTTCCAGATGATTCCAAACCATTTGGTTCAGAAACATACTTTTTTGGGACTTCTGGATGTACCTGTTTAAAATGGGTGGATAGACCTCTAGTACTTTTAAAGCCCACGCCATCACTTTCTCCAACGGGACAATCTACATATAGCGTTGTTTTGTCTAAAAAAATACACATCGTAAATAAATTAATAATTAAAAAAATCTACATCATATTAAATTTGTTGAGATTCTTCGATTAGAAAATATATTATACAAGAAGACATGGTCGAATTAAGCTGTTAATCATTTTCTGTTTCGGAAGTCGAACATCTAGCTTAAGACCAATTGATCGAGTGCGATATTTGGTGAACAGCTAAGCTACACATACCTTTATCTCCGTGTGTAATGTTAACAGTCTTTAAATGTTTTCCATCAAAATGTTCGTTGAGTCCTTTTTGCTCTGAATATTCCACGCCACAAACAGGACATTCTATACCGTCCACTATCGTTGATTTATCTGTAGACTCTGTATTCTCCTCAGCCGGATAGTCCTTGTGTTGTATTTCGAAGTGCTGGCACAATTCGCGGGAGTTTTTAAACCGTCCATTTTCACAATCTTTGAGAGGACAATCCACGGGATATGTAGAACAGCCGACATCGCTGTTTGTCGTCTCCGTGCTTATTATATGTTTTGATCTGAAGTGCTCGTTAAGACCGCTTTGCTGAATACATTCTGTCTTGCAAACAGGGCATTTTATACTATATTTATTTTCTGACTTAACACTGGATACTGAAGAAATTTCTTTGGGAAATTCTTTGTGTTTCTGTCTAAAATGGCTGTCTAATCCAGCATTTCCCTTGAAACACGTGCCATTACATTCTTCAACAGGACAGTCTACTGATTCCATTTTGTTCTAAAAAGCATAAAATACAATAAATAATAAACTTGGTATATTCTGCATCAGGATCATATATCCCTTCATATTTGTTGTATTTACTTGAAGCTATCCCTGTTGACGCAATTGCCAGATTTTCACAAATGAATAAAATCACATGCGTTTCAAAACGCATAATTCATTACTGTCGTTTAATTTGTGATATGTAGGCCTATACTATGCACATAACTATGATTAATATCGATTGATATTTTAGTCGAGAAAAAACAGGGGAGTTGCTAAGCAGTACACTATATTCGTCCTTATTCCGTTTTATTACCCGGTCATATCACTGGTTTTGGGAATTAAATGAATATTCAAGAAGCAAGGTTTGCAAATATTTGGTTTCAAATTAAACAAATAGCAGCAATTCCTATAGTGTTATGAACTCCTTAGGAACCAAAGTGTCAACTACTGAGACTGTGGGATTATATAAAATATAAAATTAGAATTGCATCAGTTTTGTATGGAAAAGAGAGGGCAAAAGAAATAAAAGAAATAAAAAAGAGAAATATTTGGAATCCGAATTGACAAAGCTCCACATAGAGGCAGCCGCGGCTGACAATTTAAACCAACTTGAATTAGCTAATAAAATAAATGAATGTAAAACAGCGTTGAACATATTATTGAAAGAAAAGGCATCAGGCTTGATCTTGCAATCAAAAATAAAAGATTTCGAAGAAGGAGAAAAAAGTAATGCCTATTTCCTGAATATAGTTGCACGTAATAAAGTTTAAAAACACAATGACAAAATTAATGAAATCAGATAACACGTTCACTACTGATACGAAAGAATAGCATTAGAGCAGGCACAATTCTTCAGCCATTTATATAAAACTAAGTCTCAAAAAAATATTAATGAAATAAAAACGTATCTAGATAAAGTGAAAAACGTAAGTCTGTCAGAAGTTGAAAAACTATTATGTGAAGGCCCATTGACAGAAGTAGAGTGCTTAGAAACCTTTAAAACTTTTTCCACAAATAAAACTCCGGGTAACGACGGCATTTCCTTTGAATTTTATCAAACATTTTGGAACAGAATAAAAATACCTCTAGTAATTTTTTTTAACTCAGCATTCGAATTAGGTGAATTGAGCTTTTCACAAAGGCAGGCAGTAATCACACTTATCGATAAAGGAAAGGACATTAATTAAAAATTGGCGACCGATCTCTTTACTAAATACAGACTACAAAATCAATTCAAAATCATTAGCAAATAGATTTAAACATCTTCTTCCAAAACTGATACATCACATTCAAACCGGCTTTATCGAGAATAGAAACATAAAAGAAAATCTTCGAGTGATCTCAGATATATTTTATTACACAAAATAACATAACATCCCAGGATTTATGATTTCCTTAGATTTCCAGAGAGCTTTTGATTCATTAGAACACAATTTTTTAGACGTAATATTGAAAAAGTTTAATTTTGGACCTTCTTTGTGTGTATGGATTCGAACCTTTTATAATAACATTCCCAGTTGCATTTTAAATGCCGGTTCAACATCACTTTATTTCAGTATAGAAAGAGGTGTACGTCAAGGTGACCCTTTATCTCTGTATCTTTTTATTCTCTCGCTAGAGATGCTCGCTATTCTAATAAGAGATGAACCCAACATAAATGAAATCAAATCTCATGATGTTGAGATGAAACTGTTACTGTACGCTGATGATATCATTGGTTTTTTTAAGTGATGAACTTTCAGGACATAAGTTTATTGAAATTATCAATATGTTTCGCAAATTTTCGGGATTAGAACTAAATATGGAGAAAAACATGGCAAAGTGGTTTGGCTCAAAAAGAAACAGCGTTGAAAAAACATTACTAATATCATAGCCGGACAATCCAATAAAACTTTTAGGTATTTTTTTCTCATACGACGAGCAAGAATGTAATGCAGTAAATTTTGAGCGTAAAATCAATAAAATTAGGCAAATAATTTCTCAATGGAAAGAAAGAGACCTTACCCTAATTGGTCGTAACAGATAATTAAAACCTTCATTATTTCGCAATTTCAACATATTATCTCTCATCGATATTCCAGAATTTCAAATCAAACAGGTTGAAACTATAATATATAATTTTGTTTGGAATGGAAAAAGGGATAAGATTAAACGAAAACGTCAAGAGTTAGGGGGTTTAAAAGCGCCAGACTTCAGATGTATTATTGAAGCTGCGAAGCTGAAATGGTTATTTATGTTACTAAACCCAGATGATAAACCGTGAAAGTCCTTATGTATACATTTATTTGCAAAAATGAATATTGATATAAAGGTTTTATTTAAATGTCCATCATGTTTTACAATCATAAAAAATAGTAAAATTCCCTAATTTTTATAAAGACGCTTGAAAAACCCGGGACATGCTACTGGAAACAGCGCCATATACTAGAAATGATTTTTTATGGTATAACAAATTGTTTCCTATGAATGATAATGCTGTATTTTTTAAACAATTCAGTACATCTGGTATTAATTATGTATACGATTTGGTGGACCTAGAAGGTAAAATAAAGCCTTTTGAATATTGGACTGAAAAGGGTCTAGATCAAGTACACTATATAAAATGGAGAGGAATTGTTTTATGCTTACAGGTACGATTGTAATAGACAGAATAGATGAAACCAATGAAATGTGCGAGTTTCGATTTGCTAATTCCACTGATAGTCTTGTTTTACCGAATATATATATCACTCAAAGTTTTCTGTACTGGCAGCTCATAGAGCATGACCATAATTATGTTATAGTACCCCACATAGGGTGGCACTGTCCAGAAGATATTGATTGGAAATCTGTTTACAAAAGAGCATATAAGATACACTGTAATACAAAACTACAAAAGTTCCAATATAAATTTTTGAATGATATTTTAATTGATAATTATTGGCTTTTAAAATGGGATTTAAAAGATTATGATATTTGTACATTTTGCAATGAAGAAAAAGATATTTGTCACGTTTTCTGGGAATGTATGTTCACCCAACATCTCTGGCAGAAGGTGTATAAGTATATTTTTATAACAGGAGCGCCAGTGAAATTGTCTATATATCTGGGAGTTGACGATGTTAAAGAAGGTTTGCTTATTTTTTAATGTAAAAAATGTATTTATCTATCACAATTAGAATGTATAATACCCACCTACGATCGATTTATTAGATATATAGATGGAGTTAAGCACATGGAATTCTTGGTTGCCGAAAAGAAAAATAAGGTGGATGTTTGGTTTGAAATGTGGAGTGATGTATGAGTTGGAGATTTCTCTTCACATGTATTGGCATTGTTATTTGTTAATATGAATTGTCATATGGAAAGGCATAGTTGTGTATTTTACTGCTATGCTAAACCCGGTGTTGGCCTGATGTTGGCTCACCGCCATCATCCGGTCAGCACTGGCTACCCGGCCAGCGCGACGCATCGAGGCGTTCTTGGGTTAATGTTGGGCCACCATCTACGACGCTGGCCCAGCACGACGGTGGTTCAATGCGTCGCCTGTTTATTTCACTGCCTGCGGGCACGTGACAATTGGGCCGATTTTGATTCGAGGTTGAGCCGCCGACGATGGCGGGGGATCGGCCTCGGATCAACATTGGCTCGAGGTCTCGTGTGTGCAGATGTATTTGTTGTTTCCTGTGACTTTTTTTAATATATCCGTAATCAGCTTGTACATCCATCATTAGCATCATGTACTGTATATGTGTCATTATTTCATAGAAATAAAGAAAAATGTTAAAAAAAAAAATAATCAGACTGACTGCCCCTATGGTCACGCTGATCCATTTCATAATAATGCGGGCTTGTTGTACATATACCGGAATAAAACAGTATAACTTGTGCTCCCATTGAGAGCGGTCTATATATTTGTTATTAATTCTGCTACTCTACAAATGGTTACCCCGAGCGCGAAATTTGACCATATATTAATATATTAAGAGTCTGAATTTCGTTCGACAAACGCAGAAGCTTCAATATGGCAACGTGGCCGCCAAAACCGTCTAACCCGGCGACGCTAAAGAAATGCAACGTGCACTTGCGTCACTGGCTTCCCTACAGGGACTACGGGTGCTAAACCGCCACACTTGACCAAGACGACTTGAAAGCAGTGTCTATTCAATACGCCATTGACAACCTTGAACAAAAAATAGGCAAATACACCGACCAGCAGAGGGTAGTTGTGGTATTGTGTGCTGATTCAGACCAATTGGATATAGTGAATACGAGAGTAAGTGGTGTATTAGCTGATACTGGGGCTTTGTGTTGTAAAGCCGTTGCCAGAATATCCACAGCTAATATCACACCAGCGACACCTCCTCTAGTTCTCCCTAAAAATATCTTTCAGACCCATGGACCATGAGAACGTCCGTTTGTGGTATGGACCCGCCAGGTAGAGGACGTATTTAACTCCATGGAAATAAAACAACAACTGGAACAATTTATCACCCTCACCACCCTCCTCAATGAGGAAGAAGCAACAGTCATACAAGACATAACTATGGCCGAACCGCGTCCTGATAATGTCTTTAACCAAGCCAAGAAAGTTATTTTTGCAAGGTGCGATCAGCCAATTCACGAACGCCTATCAAGAGCGCCAATGATGGGTGGTTTCGACCCAGATGAGGCACCATCACAATGGCTGGCTAGATTTCGACAAACCCGTGGAGACTGCAACATGGAGGACTTAGAGCGATGGGCCTTGACCCGTCGACTTTGTCGGAACTTTATCCAACGCTCGAAGCACTCCGACCTCCACCAGGCATTGAGGAATTCGTTAAACACGCTGATCGCCTGGTGAAGACAATTACTCTTTCAGCAAGGCCTGCAGATAATACTAATGAGCCGCAAAATGTTGTGTTTGGTGTTGACAAATCAATGACACCTATTTTTACAAAATATTATTCTACACCACGAAAAACAACCAAGCAACGTGTCTTCTGGTTTCATGAACGTTTTAACAAGGAAGCCCACACTTGTGAAGGAAAGTGGTGTTCCATGTACAAAGACGGCATCTCTGTACGAAAACACAAGCAGTCGGGAAACGAAAAAGGCGAGCAGGATTAAGCGCTGTCTCTGACCCGCGTAGGAACTCAAAACGCTTACTGTATGTCGCTGGATATATGATTGATTCAGGGTCAGTCGTCTCTGTGGTTCCCCCAACCCATGAAGAGCGCCACGCTCATGAAACTGAACAACGTCACTTACATGCTGCAAATGGCAGTCTGATAAAAACTTTTGGTACTCGCTTCAACAAGTTTGTGTTCATGGGACGCCAATGCTGCCACAACATGATAATAGCCGATGTCATGTGCTCTATACTTGGGACAGATTTTTCCAAAGAGGGAGATGATAAAGTTTTCGTGATCGATTTGGCACATCAATGTCTTAGAGATCCCCATACATCCTGTGCTGTCCAAGGATCATACCGCAATATCCCAGTAGGGCCTACATTCCATCTTACAACCACCATAGCCAGTCCAGCATATATATAGTGCTGACATTTTCACTCCTCTCCTTTCGGATTTCCCTGAAATCACGGAGACGAACATGGGGAGAGTGACTGTTCTAGCATGTTCTCAACATGGCGACAAAATCAGACAAATACCCATTGCCAAGATTTAATGATGATTTAGCAGGATGTACCATATTTTCAAAAAATGACCTGCGTCGTGCTTATCAACAAGTCAAAATTGATGAACACAGCCAGCATAAAACAGCCACAATCACTACTCTAGGACTGTTTAAGTTCCACAGAATGGCCTATGAACTGAAAAACGCTGGACAGTGTTTCCAATGAAACATGCATGACCTCCTTCGAGATCTAGATTTCCTTTATGTTTACATGGATGACATAATCATTGGAAGCAAAACTCCAGAGGAACATTGTGATCATTTAAAACAACTTTTCATTCGCTTATGTGAAACTGGCCTGGTAATCAACCCTAATAAATGTATATATGGACAACCAAGTCTCAACTCCTGAACGTTCTGATGGTATCATTCAGTACCCAAAGCCGGCTATGGTGGTCGAGCTTGAGCGCTTTCTTGGAATTGTGGCTTATTTCTACTGTTTCATTCATCACGCAGCAAGTAAATCCACTGTACAAGATGAAGAAGCATCGTTCACAGAAAAAATTCACAGAACATTGGGGTGATGTACACGATCGAGCTTTCAAGATCGCCAAACTAGCTGTATAAAACTGTTCTGTTATGCTGACATTGAGAGTGGTCTATATATTTCTTAATAATACTGTTACTCTACAATTCCCACCCACTTGAGGTTGCATGTCACGGTAGCTAGACAGTTTCTAAAGGATGAAAAATGTATCAATGTTTTCGGTATTGACTGTTTAAAGCTGCAATTTGTATCAGGAATTCTAGATTCAAATGATTCAAATAGTAACTGATAATTCAGCACTACAGTTGTTAAATACTCTCCATATTAGCACATTAGGCGCTAAGCGCGACTATAATCGTTTATATTGTACTATTAGCATGTCGAATGACAGGTATTGGTAATGATATGAGTGCGTAACCATTAAGATTTGCAAATGTTTTGTCTTGAAAGAAACAAATATGAGTACAATAAAAAAAAATTACATTATTAATTCTGTATGTACCTGTCTAAGGTGGGTGGCCAGAACTTTAGTGCCTTTAAAGCCCACGCCATCACTTTCTCCAACAGGACAATCTACATATAGAGTTGTTTTGTCTGAAAAAAATAATATTAACACATCGTAAGTAAGTAAAGAAAACCTATATAAAATTAAATTTGTTGAGATTTTTCAATTAAAAATATATTATACAAGGAGATACGGTCAAAGCTGCTAATCATTTTCTGTTTCGGAAGTCGACCATCTAGCTTATTGAATACGATATTTGGTGAACAGCTAAGCTACACATACCTTTATCTCCGTGTGTAATGTTAACAGTCTCTAAATGTTTTCCATCAAAATGTTCGTTGAGTCCTTTTTGCTCTGAATATTCCACGCCACACACAGGACATTCTATACCGTCCACTTTCGTTGATTTATCTGTAGACTTGGCATTCTCCTCAGGCGGATAGTCCTTGTGTTTTATTTCGAAGTGCTGGCACAATTCTGGGGAATTTTTAAACAGTCCATTTTCACAATCTTTGAGAGGACAATCCACGAAGTTTGTAGAACAGGCGATATCACTGGTTGTCGTCTCTGTGTTTATTATAGGCCTATGTTTTGATCTGAAATGCTCGTTCAGGTCGCTTTGCTGAATACATTCTGTCTTACAAACAGGACATTTTATACTATATTTATTTTCTGACTTAACACTGGATATTGAAGAAATTTCTTTGGGAAATTCTTTGTGTTTCTGTCTAAAATGGCTGTCTAATCCAGTATTTCCCTTGAAACACTTGCCATTACATTCTTCAACAGGACAATCTACTGATTCCATTTTGTTCTAAAAAACATAAAGTACACTAAATAATAAACTTAGTAAGTTCTGCATCAGGATCATATATCCCTTTATATTTTTCATTCGTTTGAGGCTATCCCTGTTGACGCACTTGCCAGTTTTACACAAATAAAAAATTCACATGCGTTTGAAAACGCATAATTCAATACTGGCGTTCAATTTGTGATCTTTAGGCCTATACTATGCAAAAAATTATGATTAATATCGATGTTTTAATCGAGTGCTGACAGCGGGGTCGCTAAGCACGAAACTATATTCGCCTTTAATCTAATTATCAGCCGATCATATGATTAGTATGGGGAAATAAATGAATATTAAAACACCAAGATTTGGAAATGTTTCGTCTGAAATTAAACAGATATCAGCAATTTCCACCCACTCCAGTTTGCAGGTCGCGGTAGCGAGACAGTTTCAAGGCATGACAAGTTTAATGGTTCAGTGTTCGTATACACTGAAATATGTCTTTCAAATATAGACTGAATTTTAGCCTAGACTTAAGCTCACTTTAATAACCATTTACCCACAAGCTCTGCTATCAAGCCAATCTCAACTCAAATAAAATGACACTCGATTTGATGATCAAATAGTTGTTTTAGTAGATGTACAGTTAAATAAATAATTCGATTCTGGACAAGTGTATTTTTTATCAATCTTTTTCGTCATTTGAAGCTGCAATTTGTATTAGAATTTCCAGCTTCAAATAAATTAAAAATAGTAGCTGTTAATTCAGCTCGACAATTGTTAAATACTCTCCATATTAGCACATTAAGTGCTACATGCGAGATAATCGTTTTTTATCTTGTTTTTATTAGCATGTTAAATCACAGTTGTTGGTAATGAAATGATTACTTAACCATTAGGATCTGAAAATGTTTAGTCTGAAAATAAACAGATATGAGTGATTAAAAAAAAAGAATTACAATAATAATTCAGTATACCTGTCTGAGGTGGGTGGCCAGACCTTTAGTGTCTTTAAAGCCCACGTCATCACTTTCTCTGACAGGACAATCTACATATAGTGTTGTTTTGTCTGAAAGAAATATTAACACATCATAATTAAGTAAACAAACACATATTATCAAATTTGTTGAGATTTTTCGATTAAAAATATATTATACAAGGAGATACGGTCAAAGCTGCTAATCATTTTCTGTTTCGGAAGTCGACCATCTAGCTTATTGAATACGATATTTGGTGGACAGCTAAGCTACACATACCTTTATCTCCGTGTGTAATGTTAACAGTCTTTAAATGTTTTCCATCAAAATGTTCGTTGAGTCCGTTTTGCTCTGAATATTCCACGCCACACACAGGACATTCTATACCGTCCACTTTCGTTGATTTATCTGTAGACTTGGCATTCTCCTCAGGCGGATAGTCCTTGTGTTTTATTTCGAAGTGCTGGCACAATTCTGGGGAATTTTTAAACAGTCCATTTTCACAATCTTTGAGAGGACAATCCACGAAGTTTGTAGAACAGGCGACATCACTGGTTGTCATCTCTGTGTTTATTATAGGCCTATGTCTTGCTCTGAAATGCTCGTTCAGGCCGCTTTGCTGAATACATTCTGTCTTACAAACAGGGCATTTTATACTATATTTATTTTCTGACTTAACACTGGATATTGAAGAAATTTCTTTGGGAAATTCTTTGTGTTTCTGTCTAAAATGGCTGTCTAATCCAGTATTTCCCTTGAAACGCTTGCCATTACATTCTTCAACAGGACAATCTACTGATTCCATTTTGTTCTAAAAAACATAAAGCACACTAAATAATAAACTTAGTAAGTTCTGCATCAGGATCATATATCCCTTTATATTTTTCATTCGTTTGAGGCTATCCCTGTTGACGCAATTGCCAGGTTTACACAAATGAAAAATTCACATGCGTTTGAAAACGCATAATTCAATACTGGCGTTCAATTTTTCAATTTGTGATCTTTAGGCCTATAGGCCTACTATGCAAAAAATTATGATTAATATCGATGTTTTAATCGAGTGCTGACAGCGGGGTCGCTAAGCACGAAACTATATTCGCCTTTAATCTAATTATTAGCCGATCATATCATTAGTATGGGGAAATAAATGAATATTAAAACACCAAGATTTGGAAATGTTTCGTCTGAAATTAAACAGATATCAGCAATTTCCACCCACTCCAGTTTGCAGGTCGCGGTAGCGAGACAGTTTCAAGGCATGACAAATTTAATGGTTCAGTGTTCGTACACACTGAAATATGTCTTTCAAATATAGACTGAATTTTGGCCTAGACTTAAGCTCACTTTATTACCCATTTACCCACAAGCTCTGCTATCAAGTCAATCTCAACTCAAATAAAATGACACTCGATTTGATGATCAAATAGTTGTTTTAGTAGATGTACAGTTAAATAAATAATTCGATTCTGGACAAGTGAATTTTTCATCAATCTTTTTCGTCATTTGAAGCTGCAATTTGTATTAGAATTTCCAGCTTCAAATAAATTAAAAATAGTAGCTGTTAATTCAGCCCGACAATTGTTAAATACTCTCCATATTAGCACATTAAGTGCTACATACTAGATAATCGTTTTTTATCTTGTTTTTATTAGCATGTTGAATCACAGTTGTTGGTAATGAAATGATTACTTAACCATTAAGATTTGAAAATGTTTAGTCTAAAAATAAACAGATATGAGTGATTAAAAAAAAAGAATTACATTATTAATTCAGTATACCTGTCTGAGGTGGGTGGCCAGTCCTTTAGTGTCTTTAAAGCCCACGTCATCACTTTCTCCAACAGGACAATCTACATATAGCGTTGTTTTGTCTGAAAGAAAATATTAACACATCATAATTAAGTAAACAAACACATAATATCAACTTTGTTGAGATTTTTCGATCAAAAATATATTATACAAGGAGATACGGTCAAAGCTGCCAATCATTTTCTGTTTCGGAAGCCGACCATCTAGCTAAAGACCAGTGTTGACCAAGTTTATTATTGAAGAAATGTCTTCTGGATATTCTTTGTGTTTCTGTCTAAAATGGCTATCTAATCCAGCATTTCCCTTGAAACACGTCCCATTACATTCTTCAACAGGACAGTCTACTGATTCCATTTTGTTCTAAAAACAAAACAAAAAATACAATTATTAACAAACTCGGTAAGTTCTGCATCAGAATTATATATCCCTTCATATTTTTTCTTCGTTTGAAGCTATTCCTGTTGACGGAATTGCCAGTTTACACAAATGAAAAATTCACATACGTTTCAAAACGCATAATTCAATACTAGCGTTTAATTTGTGATCTGTAGGCCTATACTATGCATATAAGTATGCTAAATATGGATTGATATTTTAGTCGAGAAACCCCAGAGGGGTCGCTAAGAACAACACAATGTTGTCGTATTTAATCCGTTTTATTATCCGATCATATCACTGGTATAGGGAATTAAATGAAAATTTAATAAACTTTCTTACTGCACCTAAACGCCTTGCTGCTACAATCAATACATTTACCGGTCCTTGCTGCCACAGTTCTGTATCAATAAGGATTCTTACTCTAGCTCTACAACTACACCTCCCTCCTGCCACAGTGCTATGCTAATAAGGTTTCCTACTGTACTTCTAACTTGCAGCACATCTCTGCACCATTTCCACTTTTTAAATGTGGGCTCCAAACCGTGGCGGCATACTCCAAGTGGGGCCGCACCAGTGACTGATATACTTGCGTTTTGACAGCCTGGGAGGATATTTTATAAGTATTTTCCCAAGAGCTGACAGGCTCAAGGTCAGAAGTTCGGTGTCCTTTTTGCTTCTGATGGGATGTAAATGATACAGTCATCAGCGAATAAGCGGACTGTACTGTTTACGACCCCATCAGGGAGGTCGTTGATGTAGATCAGGAAAAGTATGGGTCCCAGGAGAGTCCCTTGGGGTACCCCCGACAATACAGGTGCATTGCCAGAGGTAGCACCGTCCAGGACTACCCTTTGGTATTTAGAAAAGAGAATGTCTGTGATCCTCTAGTGTATCCCCTCGGATGCCATACCAGGTAAGTTTGTAATTTATACGTTTGTGCGGAACCTTGTCAAAAGCTTTGTGTTGCACAAGAATGATTTCGACAAAAACCATGCTGAAGAGGAAATAGTATGTTCTGAATTTCAAGATGTTTCATTAGTTTACTTACAAAAAAAAGTTTTAAAATTGTGTATGTTATGCATGTCAATAACACTGGTGTGTGGTATGGGAGCAATTTCGTTACTGAGTTCCTTTGGGACCTTTGGGGGTATTGAATTGGGGCCTGAAGCTTTATGTGGTTTTAAATTATCCAAAGGTTTTTTAACGCCAGGAGTAGAAATATCAACTTGGGGCATAGAAGGAAAGGAGCTGGTTCCTTTGTCTGGCATTGATCTGAGGGGTTTTTGAGCGCACACTGAACTGAATTGTTTGTTTAATACTTTGGCTTTGTCTGAGGTATAGCTGAAAGTGTCTCCCTGGCCGAGCAATGGGGCAACACCCGCTGAGTCCTTTCGCATGTTTTTAATGAAAGAGCATAATTTATTTTGTTTAGTTTTTCTTTCATTGTTGTTATCTTCTTCCGAATAGTCAAGAATATTTTCTATGTAGGCTACTGCCAGTATGGCTGTCTCATTTCTTTTTGTAAACTGTGCGGAAGTTTTTTCGAAATCGTGGCACATTTTCTGGGAATTTTGTTTCTTTCCCGAATCATTTTCTTAATTTTCAGGGAGGGTGATGCTTATCATTCAGCTTTTTAGGTGGAATTTGCTTGTCCATGGGTAGACCCCTACTTGATGTAAATGTTGATTTGAATTTAGTCCGAAGGTCGTGTCACGTCTGTGCTGAATTTTTTTTATACTAGTAGGCCCCTACAGAGGGAATTTAAGTTGGATCTAATGCCATCCCAATCTGCTTTTCTAAATAGACAGATGTTGCGTTTTAGTTTAGAAAAACGGGAAGGCTTGGTATCAATTTCTGAAAAAAAAAACAATTTCGTGATCAAATTTTCCAATGCCGGGAATAATTTCGATTTTCTGGTGGCTAGATTTGTTGCTAGTAAAAATTAAGTCAAGATTATATCATCTTCCCTGGCTGGCTTATCGACTACTTGCTCCAATTTGTGGTCGAGTGATACATCGATATGTTTTTGATTTTGCGCTCGTTCACTTCCTGCAGCAGGGGACACTTCCAGTGAAGTCCAATCGACAAAGCGAGCATTGAAGTCGCCCCCGAGCCAAACATATCCATTTGATGTGTGTTTAATTCTACTGAGGGATGCATCTAATTGGCAAAGATGGTCTAAATCATTCTGGATGTAATGGTCTATAGTATTAAGAAACGCCTAAGTGTGAAGATTTGCATCCTATTAAATTGATATGCACCCAAAGAATTGAGCAAGTTGTGGCCAGTTCAGAGGCTTCGGAGCTAACTAAGTCGTTAGTACTCCACCATATGACTGGTTCGGTCTGTTATTTGCGGTATCCATTGTGCCCCAATCGGGTTTAAAAATGTCTATAGAATTAATGTTGAATTTAGCCAAATTTCCGTGCCGATGCTTATGTCAGGCTTGGTGGAGTGAATCACATGTTCTGCTTGACAGGACAGGTTGCTGTTTCGCTGCCTATAGGCCTCCCAGAAAACACGAGACATTGACACAATGATGGGCTAATGTTGGCCCACCGTCTACGACGCTCGGCCGAATTAGCCCAGCATTGGGTGGATCGACGTGTCGTATTTGCTATACTTTATATAGGTTTCGGCGGTTTGAAAGAAACATAAACTGTTTCTTCCCCATCCACGTGTGAAAGTCAGTATTGTGGGGAGCCTCCGTGACCGAGAGGTAGCGTGCTCGGCCTCAGACCGCCAGGGTTCGTATTTCGAATCCTGTGTCTGGAGGACAGTGTCATCTCAATCATCTCACCATCCTCAGGGGGTTCTCCTGGCCCAGTTTAGCCTATATGTGCACAAAGGTGGCCTAAAGCCCGATTCATTTTATTTTACTTTATATAGGCTTCATGTATTTTCTCAATAAAGGCCTACACATCAGTGTGGGTGCCTGGGATCCAGCGTTTACCATCTAAAATACCGTTAGTTACGTATGCGGCAATTCTGTTCTTATGCACTCTTTGCACGAGTTGTGCGTAAGCAGAAGTGCCAACTAAATATTTCAGTTTTGATCACTGTGTGGCGTGATGTCATTGAAAAGGGTGTAACAGGAGTCCCAACCTAATAGTTCAGCTTTTTGTCACTGTGTGGCGTGTTGTTATTGCAAAGAGTGTATTATGACAGCTGCTAAGGTCTATAATACAAACCCGCCGTGCAAATATTAACAAAAGCATGTAGATTGGCACAGCTGTAGGTGATTATATGTATTAAATGGTGCCCAACACTTTCTCCATTCTATATAGCCGCCATCTTGGATGTCAAAATAGCCGCCATGTAAAATCATTATTATATGATATATTGGCTTCTAAAACACATAGAATGATTTTGGTGTCCAAACTAACATTTTCTGGGTAAATCCATTTGTGCCATTATCAACAACCTCAGATAATCTAAAATTGGGGAGCCAAACTTCCATTTGTCAGAAAATCAGACAAGGCCTACTGTAAGATGGAAATAATCTCCACATATATTCGGGAGCATAACCTGGGTAGACAACTTAAAAACAAAATTGTAGGAAGTACACAAAAAGAAAAACCCAAGAAGGCCGCCACAAGTCTCGTACAAATAACATTTTAACTGTTTCTTCTAATTTGATGTTTGGCATGTGCTTTCTAAGCGTTTCTGCAAGGCAAGTTTATTTGTAGCACTCTTTCGTAGATTGTGGGTCTATTTATATTGTTGGGACAAAGGTCAAGGTCAAGGTCAATGTGTATTTAAAAAGGACCGATTGGTCATGTTCCGCTGACATAACTATGTTTGAATAATATTTCACCCATATGTTTTACCAGAATAATTTTTAGCCATCAAAGATAAATTCAACTCTGGCAATAAATAATTGTCAAGCTGTTTACCATTATTTTTACTATTTATATTATTAAAATAATTATTCATAAATAATAATGAAAACAGTGTTGAAATTTAAATTAAATTATAATAAAATTATATTTAAATTATCAAAATAATTAATAATAATTATTAATGAAAACAGTGTTGAAATTTAAATTAAACTATAGTAAAATTTCCACTATATTGTATATTTTTTTTAAAAGAAACAATCAGTATAGTTAATAATATTTGACTATCATCTGAAGTTCAATGCATTGTAAAAAATGTATCTGAAACTCCAAATCTAATCAATTGACTAAAATCGACAAAATTTCAGGGTCGACTTTATTCACCTGACCACACCTACACATAGCCTATGTTAATAATTATGATGTTAGGAATCTACAAAATGCTTCTTTCTCGGCTAACAATGTTTTTTGACAATTTTACTAACACATAAAAGTATAGCATAAAAACGGAATAAATTAAAAATAGAAAGTAATGAAGACTCGTAATAATATTATTCATGATGCTCTGTAAAACAAAATGACAAATGTTATTAATAATGTTACATATTCATCACTCTATGCATATAGCACAAATAGCACGCAATAGACACTATAGACTGTGCAAGTGAGCTTACTATATGGGATAGCTTCTCAGGAAATTACAACCTAATATGTGTAGATGCACCATATTGAATGGCTTTACAGAATGCTATACTAATATACTCATCTACCAGATAAGACTTGGATCTCTTAGTCAAGCAAATGTTGTTATCGTTTTAAAGTTTTCGCCATATTTATAAAAAAAAGAATAAATGAATTTAGATATCAACACGTGTTTCTTTTTTCGCATAATACCATGTAGGCTTATATACAAAGGTTACAATGTTTACGATCTTACTTCTACTGGCAGGAGATGTCAGCTTAAATCCGGGTCCCTCCGGCTCAAATGAAAGAATCAAAATTGCAACAATGAATGTCCGATCTATCAAACCTAAAACTGAATAAATGAATTTAGATATCAACACGTGTTTCTTTTTTCGCATAATACCATGTAGGCTTATATACAAAGGTTACAATTTTTACGATCTTACTTCTACTGGCAGGAGATGTCAGCTTAAATCCGGGTCCCTCCGGCTCAAATGAAAGAATCAAAATTGCAACAATGAATGTCCGATCTATCAAACCTAAAACTGCCCCCTTCTCCGAATATGTAACATCTAAAAATCTGGACATTGTGGCAGTGACAGAAACATGGTTAAAACATGATGAAACAAAATCAACGATAGCTGATATCTCACCTCCTGGCTATTCGTTTTTTCACGAACCTCGCGCAGATCAGCGGGCAGGAGGAGGTGTAGGCATACTAATGTCTGACCAATTAAAAACTGACATTCATCCTCTGCCGTCATTTAAAACGTTCGAAGCGATCTCTGCACGTATCGGAAACAATTCTTTCAGTGGTTTCGTTGTCTGCTTGTATAGGCTTCAAAACGGTACATGTCAATTTTTTGATGAATTTCAAGATCTACTAGAGAACATAATTTCACTGCATGAAAATGTGTATATATTGGGGGATTTCAACTTACATCCAGATAACTCAAATGGAAACACCAACAAATTCAATGAAATCCTCACATGTTTCAATCTGAAGCAGCATGTTAATTTTCCGACTCATGTTCATGGTCATTGGCTAGATCTGCTAATCACCAAACGCATTTCTAAC
Organism: Flabesymbios commensalis; assembly: GCA_964017125.1. Classification (NCBI taxonomy): domain Eukaryota; kingdom Metazoa; phylum Annelida; class Polychaeta; order Terebellida; family Flabelligeridae; genus Flabesymbios; species Flabesymbios commensalis. Next base: position 65,793,623 of record OZ024913.1, read on the forward strand.
TCTATCAAATCAGTTTTTTCGGCAGCAGGTATCTCGGACCATCTTGCGGTCATATCAGAAATTGACTGTTGTAGGACGAAATGGAACAAAGAAAAAATATCGTTTCGAAAAATAAACAAAATTGATTGTGAATCGTTTCATTCAGATATTCTCAGTTCGGATTTAATAAAGAAACCAGAGAAAGATCTCTCAGCACTTTGTCAACAGTATGCTTCTGTTCTTAGCTCTATTCTAGACAAACACGCTCCTGTAAGTACAAAGACTCTGCCCAGAAAACCACCAGCTCCATGGATGACTCCGGAAATAATGAAGGCTAAAACCCTTTGCCACAATCTCGAACGAACATGGCGCAGATCTCGCACACATCTAGATCGTTCTTGTTACAAACATCAATGCCACCTGTGTAATAGAATGATGACAAAAGCCAAATCGAAATATTTAGCTGATGTTATTGCAGAAAATTCGGACAATCCCCGTCGCTGTTGGAATTCAATAGATAACATTCTGCATAGAATTCCACCTACTGCTCTGCCAGAATTCACATCAGTAAAATCACTTTGTGATCATTTCTCCAGGTATTTTGTGGATTAAATTGAAACTATCCGTTCCAAATTTCCAGATAAAGTACAGAATATTCCACAAGTGCAAAAAACAGAAATTAGATCTAAAATGAACGTTTTTGAACGTGCGTCAGAAGATGAAATTAAAAAGCTTATTTTGAGTTCATCGTCAAAATCATATGATCTGGATCCCATTCCTACAAGCGTGTTGAAGAATTGTCTTGATATATTAATAACTCCAATCACTGACATAATTAACATTTCAATGGAAACTAGTACATCTCCTCAAAATATCAAAGAAGCTCATGTAAGACCACTACTGAAAAAACATCTCTTCTTAAAAACGAGCTGAAAAATTACAGGCCTGTATCCAACTTAAGTTTCATTTCCAAAATCTTAGAAAAGATAGTAGCCAATAGGCTGCAAGCTCATATAAAAAATAACCATCTATGTAATCCATTACAATCGGCCTACAGGAAACATGATTCTACAGAATTCACCTCAACTGAAAGTACATAACGATATCATTATTAGTATGGACAAGGGTGAAGTTACGGCTCTAACCTTGCTTGACTTGTCGGCCACTTTCGACATCATTGACCATGCCACATTAACAGATAGACTTTCTGATTGGTATTTAATACCTGGCCAGGCTCAAATTTGGTTTTCTTCTTATTTGCAAAATACGCACCAGTCCGTAAAAATTGAAGACACTTTTTCAGATAAAGTCACACTCTCCTATGGAGTTCCGCAGGGCTCTATGCTAGGACCAGTGCTTTTTACTTTATACACTACACCACTCAGCGCTATTATCTCTAGTTTTGACATAAACCACCACCTTTATGCCGATGATACTCAAACTTACATGTCTCTATCAGTTTCAAACGCGAAGGAATCTCTTGAAAAGTTGCAAAATTGTTTAAGGGGTGTGTCGGCCTGGATGAGAGGATCTAAGCTGAAGCTTAATCCTAGCAAGACAGAAATTCTTCTTATTGGGACCAAACTTCAGCGAGAAAAATTCTTGAAAAATTTCCCATGCTTACTTCCAGGTCAAGACACAAATCCATCTACATCAGCTAAAAATCTTACTATTCGACAGTAGCCTGAATTTCCGAAAACACATATCCCAAACATGTAGGGCATGCTTCTATCATATCCGTGACCTGTGTCGAATTCGAAAAAGTCTGTCCTCAGATCTTGCCAAGCAAATTGCAGTGGCACTCGTCAGTAGTAAGTTAGATTATTGTAACTCACTTTTTCACAATATGCCAGAAAAGGATATCGCTAGATTACAACGCGTTCAAAACTGCCTTGCAAGAGTAGCAACGGGTCTTTGCTTAAACGTTGGTTTAATGCTAGGTCAGCGCCGGAGATACCTGTCCAGCATTAAATCAGCGTTGGTCTAGCATCTAGTTTTAGTGGGGCGGTTGCAATGGAATCTCAGACTGGTATTGTTATACAAACACATTACTGTAGTACAGTCTAATTAGCAAAACCGTTCCGATCACTGACTGATATGATAAATAAATATACAAATAAATGACATATTTTTTTTCACGTCCACGCACTATCGGCTAATATATGAAATGTACATTGTTGTTGAGTCTTCATAGAGACTGTAGTTAAAACTCACTGTAGTGATTTTCGATTATAGGTAGCGCTATAATAATAATAATAATAATAATTGTATTAATGACTTTTAAATTATCTAATTTATTCGCCTGGCGAAAATTAAAACTTCGCGAATAATAACAGATGTATATCAGTACAAAAAATACAAAAATAAGCGACTTAAAAAGTTAATTAGAACAAACTTGGTATAATTTCAATGTGTAGAGCAACCTCAAAGCTAGGTGTATTTAATTTATTGAAATCTTTGGTGAACAAAGGGTGGTGTGAATGTTATGCAATAGATGGTCCCAAATGACATGTAGGCACATGGAGGCCTATACTGTCATGCAGAGGCAAAACGCAGTATCTACTTACGCTACAAGTGAGAAGATGCTGCCTTTTGGCTTTGTAAAGTGTGACTGTTAATTACACCTGCTGCCGGTGCTACCTCCACCCTTCCACACCTCTTAGTGCCAGCGTTTATCTTGAGATCAATGAAACGGCATAAATGACCAACAAAGACAAATCTAGGCTATCAGTTTTGTTTTGTTTCTGGAAATATATATTATTGTCCAATACATCAAATCGTTATTTCACCTGCTCAAATATCATCTTCCAAATGTACGATATCCAACGAAGTAGGCCTTTATTGAGAAAGTGTCATGCTTTCTAGCTTGCTCTTAGAAAGCAGGACATCTCTCAAAATAAATTGCTAGAAAGCATGACACTTTCTCAAAATACCCTGGTGCAGTGGTTAAAGCTGCTTGGAAAGTTGGAGGTCGCGGGTTTGAACCCCACTCTGACCCTCAAGTTTCAAAGAAACAAAATGTTTCTTCCCCGCTCACTCGTGAAGATTCGATATTGTGGGGAGCCTCTGTAACCGAGAGATAACGTGCTCGGCCTCAGACCGCTCGGAATTCGAATCCTGTGTCTGGAGGGCAGTGCCATCTCACCATCCTCAGGTGGTTCTCCTGGCCAAGTTTAGCTTATATGTGCACAAACGTGGCCTGAAACCCCATTCAGTGACACGATTTTAGTCAGAAGGCCCATCAGCCAGAAGGGCCGTTAGTCAGAAGGCCCGTTAGTCAGAAGGCCCGTCAGTCAGAAGGCCCACTAGTCAGAAGGCTCGTTAGTCAGAAGGCCTGTTAGTCAGAAGGCCGTTAGTCAAAAAATCAGTTAGGCTTTTTAATCAGAATGCTCGTTAGTCAGAAAGCCTGTTAGCAGCCAGAAGGCCCGTTAGTCGGAATTAGTTCATTAGACAGTGAACAATACTATTGACATCTGACATCTGGAGGGGGGGGACTATATTATTCTAAATAAAACGTTTGTTGTCCAGCTATTGATAAACAATTGTTGTGAGTCGTGCATAAAAAAATATTCAAAGATACTTTAAATTGCTGTTAGGACAAATAAAACAACAATATGAATTATGTCTTTCTCACTATGATTACTAAATAAACCAATAATAAATATGTCGCTATAGGTGAGATCCTGGGAAAAAAAAAAACACGTGTTCGGTAGAAGAACAAGTATAATACGCGTCAATACCTATATATAAATATAGCACTATAAAATCACTGCTGTATCTGGTTCCCTAAACGTTTTTGTTCGTAAAAATAATATAACAGCTTGTTCAGTATAATTATAAGTTCCGTCATACCTAATTATTATAAACAATAGGTAAGCATATAAATAACCGCTGCCGTTATGTTCACATGACAACCTAGGGGGTCGCACCGGGGGGTCACACCGCCGAGCTCGGGTGACCTTAGTTGACCCCGCAGGTAGAAGCTTCATCCGCTCTCCTACTTCAACTAATACTACTATGGGTATTTTTCATTCATTTGTCAGCAACAGTTTGTTCAAAAATATAATGAGTAGCCTAGTATTAACGCAACCCCTATGAAAGTGCTAGGCGTACAATTAAGTAAATAAATAAAAATAATTGGTCATAGGGTTGTCCACAAAAGAGATGATATCGATGAGGTAATCATCTCACTTTCAGACTAAAGGGCCTTCTGATAATTTTGCCTTCTGACTAATCATCCTTACTGATTTTCTGACTAACGGGCCTTCTGACTAACGGGCCTTTTGACTATGGGCCTTCTGACTAACGGGCGAACACCCCCCATTCATCTTATTTCAATTTACACATGTGTTTGCAAGGTGGTACAACAGCTATTCATAGGAATAGATAAAGTTTACCATAGGTAAATATGCGAAAACTGTGACACGGGGTGTGTGCGCCCTGCAATGGAGCTACCATTTTGATATTATGTGAGGATCTGAAAGGAGTTTTGTTTTATTTTTATTTTTAAGGCCTCCAATGTCAAGCCAGATTTTTTGTCAGAAGTCGTTTGTGTCCAATACGTTTCCTCAGACATGTTGCTGTCTTGAGGCCATGACTAGAAGGCTAGATTTGAGTGTTATTTTTTTCTTCTCAACCTTCTTCCACTCCCCAGAAATAAAATGGTAGCACCCTAAGGAAACCGTGAACATAAAAGGTAACACCTTCTGTTGATATAACATTACTGATAAATATTTACCCATTTTAAAGCAGAATAGAGGTTCAGTGTGAGCTCTGTGAGGCAAAGACTGCATCATCCTAACTCAGCAAACACAAAACATTTGTATAACATTTATGAAATGTTGGACCAACGTCGAAGACGTTGGGCCTACGTTGTATAAATGTTATACAAATGTTTTGTGTTTACAAGGAACCACTCGGTTTGGCAATTTAAACAATGACAATTAATGAACATCGCCATCTCCTCTCCATACTCCTAAGCAATAGGTTAAGTAAGGATAAGCTATGGTATAAGTTTACTGATGTCGCTGAATTTATATATATTTTAGCTTTATTTAAAATTTCTGTGCCTATATACTATGTGTACTATTTGCCCATTTATGTTTTATACATCGTTTATAATACTATTACGGGATAAGTTAAACATGAGATAATGAGAGCTTTTTTTACATTTAACCATCAAACTATTTCATATATTTCATCATTCATATTGGCTATTAATTGCCTCACAACTTTTCCAATAGTAAACACATTTGTATCGTATATGCAAATAAAAGTGTGAAAAGCAATTGAGACTCATTAGATACAGTATGTCGTTGACATACAATAAAAATGACAAGCATTTTTTTTCTTCAGAGCAGTAACATTCATTAAATAATACACAAGGCTGTCTATTTTTTGAGTAATCACTCAGTCACTTAAGAGCACAGCCTCTTATGCCATTAAGTAAAACGATCTAGCAAGATGCGTCGTAAGTCGCATATTTAAACATCGGATATATTAACAGATCCTGAATCTACACCTATAAAATGGTATCACATTTCTGACAATATGACTCCGCCAACTCACGGGAATATGAAGTGTGAAATTGCGTAATTTCGAGAAAAGGAAATTTTGTACATTTTTAGAAAATAACACACGATTGAATTCAAACTAAGAAATAACGGAAATATTCATTTTTCGACCCCATTTTGTTACTAATAAACGTATAGTTCTAACATTTTGTAAACTTTAAAAGTAAATGCCAGAATTTGTTATCGTTAGTACTGAGACAAAAATAACAGATGTATACATTAAAAAAAAATCATTATGTAACTGTTACATCAACTTCTATGCCACAGAATTTTTTAGGATTCGAAAGTAATCATATGAAAATAAAAACTTGTGTTAAAATTGGAAATACGTCAAATCCAGGTTATAATAGCTACCTAGCATCGTTTGTCAAAGTGCCACTTACGACTCATTTTGTCAAACGCGAACTAAAAACACCCGCAGTACAAATTTTCCTTTGTCTATAATGGCTTGAGTATTTCGTCCAATAACGATGTTGTCAGAATTCAAAATAAATGTTGAAAGACAAAGTGTTTAAATACAAGTTTATTTTTATGAATAATAACTTGTTTTTCAACAAGTATAAGATGTATTTCAAAAGAGCTAAGATGTAGTTCGACTTAGCTTATATTTTGACAGGTATAACTTGCATCGACGCGACAAAAGATAACATTCACACCTAGGCCTACCTCAAGTTGTCAGCAAATTAATCCTACATTGGTCACGCTCTCCGTGCATGGAGTACATCCATCCATGTAATCACAATGACTACAATAGTCATAATCAGTGACCATCACGTTTTCCCGTGCTCCGGCAGTGTGTTATACAATCATGTAATCTAGAGTTCACATCAAACTCATTTATGTTCAGGCCTACCAGCTGTTATTAGGACATCACGATAACCCGACCGATGCTGATGCGCGTCTCTCTCCCTTTATTCGTAATATCATTGATCAGGGACAACGCCCGTCTTAACGATCGACAAGCACCGACACGCTCCCCCATTGCTGTTTAATATTTAAATAAGCATTGGGTGACGTGTCTTGTTTGCTGGGATTCTGAGGACAAGCAGAAAAACGTTCAACACGGTTTTCAAGTAGTCTTTTGGTTGACATTTTCTAGGAGTAAGCCTGATAGCGTTGAATTAAATCATTTTTTTTACACCCGCTAGAAGTTGTGTGTCGCGGTAAATTTAAGACAAAACATTTGCAACAAATCTTGATGTTTAACCGCTCATTTCGTTCCCAAAGACAATAGTTTGATCAAATTAAAACGACTGGATTCCAGGCGCGTAGCCAGCCGTACGCCAGTACGTACGTGCGTACACATTGTAAGGGAGAGTAAAAAAATCTGACCCTATCAAAAAAAGAAGCAACAAGCTAGCAGACTAGCCTACATGTATGCGTACTTAGCAGTCCAAATAACGAGAATCATTTTTTTCAACCAGGCAGTCACTGAGATCGATATCCACTCCAAGGTGGAAAAATACCAATAACATTACTGTTTTATTTTACAAATGAACTGAGCGTACGATGTAGGCCCCTATACAAAATAACCTTTTATTGACCTGATTAATCGAGGCAAGTCTTCTATATGAGCGTCCAAAGAAATGTCCCACTTTTTTACCCTTCAGTGGGCACTAACCTGTGGCAGTTCTGTTTCAGCAACGTTATGGGGCTAATTCTAAACGATCTCTAAACCCCTTAACACACTCTAGCCTCTAGGGACCGCCGCCTACGTGTCCATGCTCTGTGTCTACATCAGTGAGGGGATCACCTGGTCTAGTGTTTGTGGGCCTATATAGGCCTATCATTACTTTAAGGCATGGATTATAACACGTTATAAGGGCCCACTTGACAGTATGTTGTTTGAATTAGCCTATGTGTACAAAGAAGAGTCCTAGCTCTACATATATAGGTTATAGACGTCTACACAGCAAGCACATAACGCTGAACTAATATTGGTTTATTGGTAAATATTTTTATAGGGCTCGTAGACGGTGGACCAGCATTGCGCCAACATTGGTTTAACGTGTGGTGGTTGCTGGGTAGAGTAAAACGTATTTGCCATTCAATTCAATTACTAGGGGGGGGGGGGGGGGCTGGAGTTTTTGAACTGGATAAATTATTTATTTCACCTCCTATCTGCAATATTTTATTTATTTCACACTCTGCCTTAAGCAAAATATTTATTTGACTTTCTTCGATTTTTCATCCAGTCCACAATATTGGATCCTAAAGTAGGCTTAGTATTGATGTGGGGGGTCAAGCAGACGAGCGAAGAAAGGATTTACAAACTCGAGAGACTTTTAATTATGTATGGTTAAAAAAAATTGAGGGCCATTAAATATTTTTTTACAACATGACCTTCAGACAATTATTTATTTCATGAAAAGTAAATCTCAAAATATTTACTTCAAAAATACTCCAGCCTCCCCCCCCCCCCCCCCTGGCGATTGAATGGTGGCCCCCTTATGACCAATCACAGAATGTCCAGCTTAGCTATTATTCTTGCTCACAAAGACACCATGTAGCCTACATAGGCCTACTGGACGAATGTAGGCCTACGTCTAAGAAAGCAAGGCAAGCTTTCTTATTTAATCCTTAGACCAACTGATAAGTAAATCTTATAAAAATTCGGCGCGTCCCTCTGTTAGTCAAATGCTGGATCCGCCATGGATAATCGTACTTGACATAAAAGAATCAGTAAATTTCAATCTATAATCACTGAGTAAAATGATCTAAATTATATAAATACTTGATAGGGCCTATAATTCAATTTATATTTTTGTTGCTGTATTCAATTTTAAAATTTTACAAAAATATTATAAACAAAGTTTATAAAAAAATATCTTCACCGCAAATACCACCAGATGCCACCATTTGCGATCTTTTTATCAAATTTTCCGTGTCCGCTGAGCTGCGTGTAGCTTGTATGAGGGTTCCCCCATAAGATGGCAGCTATGAATTAGGGAAAATCCACTCCATCCCCGTTTCGGAAAAGCTCCGTAAATCCGTACCCCTAGCGTTGTGCGTACACATGTTCATAGCCCTGGCTACGCCCCTGGATTCGGTACGTGCATAGCGCTAGAAGGGTTAGGTCGACTTGGAAGTAGGCCTATAAGCAGAAAACTAGATAAGAGGTACAGTGCAGCCAAAACAAAACTTTGCATAACATTTACACAATGTTGGGCCAACGTCGACGACGTTGACCCAACATTGTGTAAATGTTATACAACTGTTTTGTGTTTACAGGGAGTGGGGCAGCCAAGACCTAACAGACAGTTAACATAAGAAGAGATCCGACAAAGTTGAGAACTCAAAAAACAATGGGCAGAATTTCGTGGTGAATAATGCAGTGCTGGTCCTACCAGTACCCAAGTAGCCATTGGCAGCAACCAGCTGAATTTGGCTACTAAAATTTAGCGCTGGCTATTGATGTGGCCACTTAAAGGGACTGGCCCAGGCTAAAATCATCAAAAAATCGGTGATTTTATTTCAGGTTCTTAATATGACCATATGATGTAAACATGTACATAGACTAGAACTGCAAATTTTTATAATTTTTGTGCTGCGCACTTACCAGTTAGACTAGATATAGAGACGAAATTCCCGCATTTCTTATTTTTGACATGGTTGTCAATAATTACAAATCAGGAATTTCGTCTCTATATCTAGCCTAACTGGTGAATGCGCAGCACAAAAATTATAAAAATTTGCAGTTCTAGTCTATGTACATGCTTACATCATATGGTCATATTCAGAACCCGAAATAAAATCACCGATTTTTTGATGATTTTAGCCTGGGCCAGTCCCTTTAAGTAAAATACAATTGCTCAGAAGGTCAAAAATATATTGAATGGAATACATGCTTAAATTCTACTTTAGCTGAGAAAATAGTAGATTGGCTTTAGTACATGACGGAAATAAATAAAAAATTGAGTAGTATTTTATATTTCAATAGGGGCCTATATTAGATGCCAAACGTTTGGAAGAAATTATTCAGGCCATATTTATGGCACTGCAAGTATTTTATGCAAAAAAAATTGTCCATACCTTTCTTAATCAACATCAAAGTGAATGTGTATTTTTAAATGTTCTATAGAAACAGAGGACACAAAAATGTATCGCTCGAAAAACTAAAAAAAGAGCTTTTGACCTTCTGGCTTATTGGTGGTAAATTGTTGTTTCTGTTTTAAGGTTATTGTTAAAAACATAAAAAAAATTCCACCAACTTTTATCACCAAGTCCTATGCAATAATTACCATCAATGGTTGTTTCGTTACTGTATTGATGTCTATTTTATTTACTGATCTCGAAATCATAATTTTTCATTATATTTTCCTTGTATTCTGTGTAATATGCGGATCAAATAACTTGACTACTGACTTCAAAATTCGGGTACTCTTCATATGACTACTTGATTTGCTACTGATCACTCGAATATAGGATGAGCACTGATAATGCTATTATATAGCCTATATAATAGGGCATGGTCTACAACAGTTTTCTGATAATAGATGGGAAATACTTTACCGCCATAAAATCTATGGTATTCGCTCATCGCTCGTATGCCCCTCTCCCCGCAGGCTTGCACTGAGGCATACATCAGTGAATCTATGGTAGGGCTAGATAAAGATTTTTACGGGGGGGGGGGGTATTGATTTTGTATAAAATATCAGTGTGTGTGTGGGGCGGGGGCATTCGTTACCAGAAGGGGGTCATCAATGATTCATATAGTTTCGTTTCACAAAAAGCCGAACCAAGTGAGTGAATTCTATGGTTTCGATAACCATGGTTATTGGGCAGTATTTCGGGGACTCCCCATGCATTGTTCTGAAAGCGGCTACTGGTCCGGAAACACGCTGTATCCGACTTTAAGATTGATATGCGGTCCTTCCCAACAAACGCGCATACATTTGCATAACATTTATACAATATTGGACCAACGTCGAAGATATAGGCTATCCCAGGTTAAAAGTAAAACAAAGCAGTAAAAATAAGAAATACTGGTAGGCATATAGGCTAATGACGAGATACCTACATTATAAATGTTATAGGCCTACAAATGTTTTGTGTTTGCTGGGTGAATTAGCCCCATCGCATCCTGTAGAGACTTAAAGGGACTGACCCACGCTAAAATCATCAAAAAATCGGTGATTTTATTTTGGCTTCTTAATATGACCATATGATGTAAACATGTCCATTGACTAGAACTGCAACAGTTTGATAATTTTTCTGCCGCGCATTCACCAGTTAGTCTAGATATAGAGACGAAATTCTCGTATTTCTATTTTTTGACATGGTTGTCAATAATTAGATATCAGGAATTTCGTCTCTATATCTAGTCTAACTGGTGAATGCGCAGAAGAAAAATTAAAAAACTTTTGCAGTTCTAGTCTATGGACATGTTTACATCATATGGTCCTATTGAGAAGCCAAAATAGAATCACCGATTTTTTGATGATTTTAGCCTGGGCCAGTCCCTTTAAGTTGTATTCGTTCTAACTGTAGCCTAGTCAGGTAGTGAGAAGTCCACCCTGCACGCAGGATGCACCATCGTGGCTGAAACTGACCAGAGAGTGGTGCGCGCCTAACTTGTGAAGTAAGCTAGAAAGCTACGTATTGTGTTTCCCTGTCATGTTAGACAGGGTAAACTGACGATTTGACTGTATGTGATCTTATGTGTTCTACACAGTGGCGATGAAATAAACGACTTTTGACCCAGAATCATGGTGTCTGTGTTAATACGAATCTGGAATCTATAGAGTTTATAACCAGCTCTTCGCCGTCCGCCTTGTCGTATTGGCGTCAGGACGAATTCAAGGGCTGATGTTTTATACGCTGATAAAATCTCAAGATACAATATATTAAACATAAAAACTTCATATCATTGCTATGATCATGATCTATTAATCACGAAATGTAATATTCTTTCACTAATTCATGCCATATAGGCTATCCCAGGTTAAAAGTAAAACAAAGCAGTAAAAATAAGAAATACTTTAGGCATATATTGACGAGATACCTACATTATCAAATTCGGGAGGGACATGGCGAAATGGTTTGAGCGTGCAGGATTTTCAAAGAAATGTCCCTCCCCTCTCAACGCTGGGACATTGTTGTTTTAATGTTGAGTCCTTGGGCAAAGCAGTTTATCTTCAAGTGATTAACTTCACTCTGATGTAAATGAGTACCTGGTAGGACAGATATGCCAATGAGTACGATAAGTGCTTAGCACCGGGATGGTTGCAGGGCTGTATGCTCCCCGGGGAGCTGAAATTAACAGATCCCGTGATGTGAAGTCGGCTGCAGGGTCTCACAGTCTCGATATCGGACTATATAATTATGTTCATCTATGCAATTCCAGGGTAGCAATGGTTGAAGGATTTGAAAATGCCAAACTAGAGTTATGGTCATTGTTATAAGCTGTTAATCATTATGCTAGATATAGCCGCTCAATGTCCCCCTATCAGGCGAGTGAAGGGAGACACTCAATATCTTTAATCTATGACAAAATCACTACTACTGCTGCTGCTGCTGCTCAGCAGATGATCTAAGAGATATAAGAACTGCTATTGTAACTATTCTGATAAATAAAAAAGACACCCTGGAAAGCGAAGGAAATGAAATGAATCGGGCTTTAGGCCACCTTTATGCACATATAGGCTAAACTGGGCCAGGAGAACCTCCTCAGGATGGCGAGATGATTGAGATGACACTGTCCTCCAGACACAGGATTCGAAATTCGGACCCTGGCGGTCTGAGGCCGAGCACGCTACCTCTCGGTCACGGAGGCTCCCCGCAATACTGACTGTGACCGGAGGGTTACAAAGGGGCGACGTGTAAGCCCCAAATAATGTGGGGATTAAGAGTGTCAAACAAAACTGTCTTTTCAATTTTTATTCATCCAGGCATACATTCATAATCAAAACAAAACCCCTGAAAACAAGTGTAAAAACAGTAATGAGTATCACAGTAATGACGGATTTAGTGAAATGATAAATAATTTAGTTGTCAGAAATTTATCGTGTAAAATGCATTTAAACGTATTTAATATTATCATCATTTAATAATATCGGCATGTTACATACATTTTAATAATTTTAACATGTATTCCGTTAATGTAGAACTTCTCAGAAACCGGTCAGATACTACGTATTTCTCTAACCCATTTAGAACCAGTATAACATTGATAAATACCGCGTAACCTCACTCGTTTATTATTACAACTTGTATTAGTTAAAGGGATTGGCCCAGGCTAAAATCATCAAAAAATCGGTGATTTTATTCTGGCTTCTTAATATGACCATATGATGTAAACATGTCCATAGACTAGAACTGCAAAAGTTTTTAAATTTTTCTGCTGCGCATTCACCAGTTAGGCTAGATATAGAGACGAAATTCCCGTGTTTCTTATTTTTGACATGGTTGTCCATAATTAGAAATCAGGAATTTCGTCTCTATATCTAGCCTAACTGGTGAATGCGCAGCAGAACATTTTTAAAAAATTGCAGTTCTAGTCTATGGACATGTTTACATCATATGGTCATATTCAGAAGCCAAAATAAAATCACCGATTTTTTGATGATTTTAGCCTGGGCCACTTTAATCAGATAACCTACCCTGCCAGTACCACGGTCCAGCAGCATTTAAATCAACTCATGAAGATATGAAGCGTCCAAATGCAATATGAATCAATCTGTTTCAATAAAATAACTGATTAGATTAATGTAACTACAATCAATTTAATATCTATGATATAATTATCCGTGCTTATAATTTTACAAATTTAGCACACTTGAGCCGTTCTACAGATTTAATACAGAACATTATTCTGAACAAATTCGTACTATTCGCTCAACATGAATCATTACACAAGTACACTACTGGCCTAGCCATAACATGTTTGGAATTAAACAGGATAAAATATAATAAAAGTTTTAACAGCGTGAACAGTCACACATACCTAAACATATGAACGAATACAGCAGTGATTATCGTGATTATCGTGGGGACGAACATGTCCGCCACACAGGCAAATAGAAAATGAATATGTCTTTCTAGTAGACGTGGCAAATTGAGCCTGCCGGGATAGATGCAAATTATTGCACGCAGAGCAAGGATTGGACAACAAAAATTAATATACATGTTAGCTTCACACTATCACTGAACCGTGACGATATGGTCTTTGACTGCTATGTGATGAACATTATAATATTCGGAGCGGACAGACAAATGAATAAAATTGATCCTGCTACATGACTTTCACACGTGGATGGGGAAGAAACATTTTTTGTTTCTTTCAAACCGCCGGGAGCGGGAACCGAACCCCGAACTCTGGCGTGAAAGGCAGCGGTGCTAACCACTACCCTAGGGCCCCCGCCCTGGAAAGCAGCGAAGAAACCTACTTAATATATAAAAGTTGATATATCTAGAGTATATATAATAATATTTAACCACATATACATCGAAATATATATACATAAAATATATGTACAAAATTTACAAAAAAAAATATCAGATATGTAAATGTTAATAAGACTATGCAGGATTTCACGCACCAAAAATAAAGATAAAATAATTATGATTTTAAATATTAGTTAAGTAAGAGAGATACATCCCACGTTGTATACTGGGTGAAGAGGTATATACATCCCCCCCCCCCTTCTGGGAATAAAAAATGTTCTGTTTATGCATGCATACACTATCTGCAGTTCAAAGCGACCCGACCATGTAATGCTACCTCGACAGACAATTCTTGCAGCACAAAAATAAGTTTGCTTGTCTGAAGTACCAGGTAAATTGCTATATTATATGACAATAAGCATGATAAGGTAGACGAACATAGTTATACTATTTTTCTTTCTAGCAATGCTGACCAATTCCAATTTTGCCCACCCCAAATAATAAAATAATATTTTTTTTCAGTCTCATATGTATAGAAATAATTGAGCTTACATTTTACTAGCAATATTATTTTTCATTAATAAAAAAGCGGTTGCCATCTTTGGTTTGTGTTTGAAATATAAGTCAAATTATCTAAAAAAGACAAAAAATGAATTTCTCAACCCAAAATTACCTAGAAACGATAAATCACAATACTATCTAGGTGGTAAACCCAGATTTGTTTCATAAAGCCAAAAATGGCGGCCATCTTGGATTTGTGAATGAAAAATAGGTCAAACTAACTAAGCTACATACTAAATGAATTTCTTGACTTAAAATCACCTAGAAACTATAAATTACACATATCAAGGTGACAAACCAAGAATATTTATCACAAAGGAGACGAAATGGCGGCCATCATGGATTTGTGGATGAAATACAGGTCAAATTATCTTAAAACCCCAATAAATGAATTCCTGAACCCTAAATTACATAGGAACCATAAATTACACATACCTATCTAGTAAATCAATGAAAATTTAACTTTTATTTTTTTTACATTTTGGTTTGCTCTGGACATTACCTGTGATAACATCAAAGCTTGATAATAACTGATTCGCTTTGATATACAATGAATTATTTTTATACGTGAATATTATAATGCTCAGCCTGATAAGGTAAAACATTAAGCAAGATCGAACGTGACTACAGTAATATGCCCTGAAATTCGACGAATGCAATGATTAAACATCGTACATAACACCATATGTACCCATGGGTCACTCTTTTGTCTCATGTTTTTTTCAAGAGGGACACGCTCAAGAGAATTAAAGTCATCATTGTCTTTTTGGTGTCTGATGTGAATTACTGTACAATTTCCACACCAGAATCAATCATCCTTCAAGTTTAATTTTATCATACCGGGTTGCTCGCATGAACTCTTTTCGACAATGATCTATCATGTATTTACAATGTCCCTTGCTCTTCTCGTATCATCTTTAGGATCCCTAGTATAATCAGCTCGATCCATGTTCGATACTTTTTCCGTTTATGTCAGTGATTATATTGTGTTC
>OZ024913.1:65809312-65961143 GCA_964017125.1 Flabesymbios commensalis
CGTATGTATATCAAGATAATAATTTTAACATAATATTTATCAGGCTATATGTAGGTATATAGTTTTATGTCCATGACCTCACTATTTGGTCTGACCCAATTAAATAATTGGGTCCAAGCAATGTCACGTGACCTTTGTAGGTATATATTTTTATGTCCATAACTAAATAACTGGGTCCTATACTTAAACTTACCAGTATGTTGGGTCTAACATATATAACCTAATTATGTGATGGCGGTTGTGTTTGTGGTGTGGTAGTGGTGATGGTAGCTGTGATGGTGGTGATAGTGGTGCTTGTGGTGGTGATCGTCGTGTGGTAGTGGTGATGGTAGCTGTGAATCCTGATGATGGTGATGACGGTGGTAGTGTTGGTGGTGTGGTAGGGGTGATGGTAGTGTTGTTGGTGGTGATGGTTGTGGTGGTGATGACGGTGGTGGTGATGACGATGGTGGTGATGATGGTGGTGGGGATTGTGTTTGTGGTGATGATGATGGTGGTGATGATTATGGTGATGATGGTGGTGTTGATAGTGGTGGTGGTGATGACGGATGTTGTTGGTGGTGATGACGATGTTGTTGGTGGTGATGACGATGTTGGTGGTGGTGGTATGATGCCATTGATGGTTGGTGATGATGGCATTGATGGTGATTTTATCCGTGATGTTGGTGTGCAGTGTGGGTGCACGCCCCTTTAATTATGCAAAATTTCCCCTAAATGTGCCAAAACATATATTTTTCAACACTGGATCAGCATCTGTCTGGATACTGTGTCAGATTATCTGCAATAGGCTTGTAGCGAGAATAGCACCTCATTCCCGGCATAGCGTTAATTACAACCGCTGCCCACTAGGGTAGGCTATAAAAATAGGCCTACCTGTTATTCTTCTCCCATCTTTAATGGTTTTATTGATGGGGTTTTATTAACCATAGTTGCAGATTATCAGGTGATTATTTTATACCTTCAAGCTAGGTTTATCCTCCCTAACTTTGCAAAACACGGTGCGATACACGGGAAAGCACATCTGTGTGACGTCATTTTCAGGAATTCCCCATGTGGATCTGCCATGCGGTGCGGAAAAAATCAAACCTTGTTGGATTCTTTACCCGAGCGGCAAACCACACCAGCGGGATTCGCGTGAATGGAAATGATACATGGATTTAATGAAGGCTAGATATGGCATCCGCGCGTGTACCGCGTGGGTTAAACCTTACCAATGGAAACAGGCCCTGATGAGACCAGCACTACAGGATCCACTAAGTCATTCAGTTGGTATTTAAATTAGGGAGTTGAAATCCAGACTGAAGGAGCAGGAAGTTTGCGACCATTTGCGACGGTTTGCAACAACTGAACAGATAAAAAAAAAATCATGATTACTTAGCGATAGCGTTTCCTGGAAATAATTCATGATGACTGAATGTCACTTTGATTGCAGCTATACATCCATCAATGCACTCAATACGACTGTTTCTGCAAGACACCCTTTTGTACCGCAGCATGAAGGAATTTACTTGCAACATTGGAAAAACACAAAAGATTTATCAGGCTATATAAAGGTATATATTTTTATGTCCATAAACTAACCATTTGGTCTGACCAAATCAAATAATTGGGTCCAAGCTATGTCATGTGACCTTTGTAGGTGTATATTTTCTTATCCAAAAACTAAATAATTGGGTCCTATATACATACTTTATACCAGTATGTTGGGTCCTAACATACATAACCACTGATAACCTAATTAATAGGAACTACTAGAACTTTTCCTATTTTTCGTATTTCACTACAACAGTAATGTAGTGTTAAGCACACTGAACGTATGTATATCAAGATAATAATTTTATCATAGGCTAAATATCTATCAGGCTATGTAGGTATATATTTGTATGTCCATAACCTCACTATTGGGTCTGACACAATTAAATAATTGTCACGTGACATTTGTAGTTATATATTTTCATGTCCATAACTAAATAATTGGGACATCTCCAACCAGGGTAGCTTTTGGAAATAACTCGCACAATCTTAAAATGAGCACCAAAAATGATGCGAGTGATAGATAGTCTAAAGTAACCTATTTATAATAAAGCATTTTTAACTCGTGTCATCCGCTGCACACAAAATGATTACACTACAAATGTGAGTATTTTTTTTAAGATCATCGACAGCTTTTTATTCCTTACTTTACATAATGATATTTAACTATATTCATATTAGGTCATGTTTTTTAATGTAATTTATTTTCCTATATTAAAAACTTAAAATTAATAAAACGTATTCTTCGAGGTTTCTTTCAGAAATCAAAGCAACAAGAAGAAGAACAAGAATAAAATTCAAAGTTATTCAAAGCTATGTGTCCCCCCTGGTTGGCCCTGTTCAAATGACGCCAAGTACGCTTGGGCCAATCTCCCCAAAAAATGTTAGTCTATATGGCCCATGGAATGGAAATATAGCTCGCTGGGTGCAGCGCCCAGTAAAGGGAGCTATCGCCACGATGATACTTGCTGATCACATAGATAGGATAGACAGGGCAGGTGGACATGCTGGACAAGGTGAACATCCATGTGCGCTAACTACATAATATATGATGTATATAAGTGTGGGGAATCAGTGACTCTGAAATTCCAGTGTAAGTGACACAGCCGAGAGATAGAGAGAAGTGAAAAGAAAGTGAAAAAAATGATAAGAGAAGTAGAACATAGAATTATTTTTTATTTCGAAATTATTTGTTTTGTAAATTTTATGTATTCCTTGTCACAATATAAAATGTGGTGTGTGTATTCTTTAGATCATTGAATACAACGTTTTTATCAAAATATAAGTTTATAATTACACCCAACGGGCCATAAGTAGCATAAATATTCATAAATTATGCAAAAAAGTCGTATTTAGAAAAGGTTTTCGAACATACAATAATTTCTCTCTTTTTCACAAACAATGTCAAATGTAAGTCAAAAGGTCTTTTCTAGAATATATTTAAAACAAATCAGAACATAATCTGTAATCCTTGTTGTGACCTTGATTTTCTTCTAAATATGTTCTGATTATACGTTCTAAAACATTTAAAACAAGGCATTGCTCATCTGATATATGATGCTTTGATCAGATGTGGGTTTTTTCCAAATATAACATGTAATGTAAATGATTTATACATAATAAAGTGAATTAAGTCTAATGAAACATATTCACAAACTCTCTTTTTTAAAACTTGGGAGTAAAGAAAAAATCCTGAAAATGTCATGCTTGTATTGTCTGATTATGAAGTGCAGCGCTCAACACCTTAGCACGTCTACTAAATCAATCATACAGTATAAGGTAATTTCAAATTGGGAGAATTCGAATTCCCAGAAGAAATGAGCCAAAACAATTAGCAAAAGTGATTTAACAGATTTATCCTTTATTATCAAAGCACGTGAACATATATCAATACCAAGAGATTGAAGTTAACGTACTATGACAGAACTATGGATTGTTATCCTTCGTAATAAAGATCATTCTGATTTTAAGTATTTATATTAGGATGACAATGACAAGGTGACATTATTTGAATGGATAGTCCGGTAACAACTTGGTGTTGCATAAGATGTTATAAACATGTAACAACTGCACAGTGAAAATACAGCAATTTAGATAGTAGAATTTTTCAGAGCGTTCACAAGTACTGGCACTCTCGCAATGCCCACAATGTGGATGTTGCCAAGCATTCACAATAACAAACATCCTAATTAATTATTCAAGATTAAAGTTTTAAAAAAATGAGCTAAAACATTCAGTTGATGTAGGAATAATTTTGATTACTTTTTTCTCTCGTCTTTTAATTTCATGTTGGAAACTTTAGTTCTGATCTGGGCTAGTGATCTGTGGCTAAGACAAGGATGAGCCTGAGCTTTTCTAATATCTGACACATTGACAGGAATTTTTTTTCCAGACAGGACATGTAAAAAAATCTTCTTCATCACAGCATTTTCTTCCATTGTCCACGATAATTTCGTTCCTCTCCGATTCTTTCCTGTGGTTAAAAATGGCATTGTTATTAGGGTGGAGCTATTAATGTAATTTATTTACAACTAACAGAGTCTGTATTTGTAAACTGTAACAATCATCTACTTTGGCCACCACAGCATCACCTTTTATCAAACAATTAAGTCATTAAAATTACACTATATAGATAGCAGATATCATCATCAGTATTAATGCGAATGATTTTTCTTCGACTTTCCAGATTATTTTTTCAAATGGCAAGTTTTCTAATCTTGTGAGAACCATGAAATTAACAATTTATCATTCTACTGGAGCGTGTTCTACGATGCCATGTGTGAATGTGTCAAAGTCAGTAATTACATAGGTTACCTCATTTAATACAGAGCGGCCAGAGCAGGAAGATAAGCTAAAGCAAAATGGTAATGATGTAATGGCTCCTGATGACTAATTCAAGCAGTTCCAGATGTATTGCGCATGTATGCAGTTTAAGGGACAATATTCAGCAATATAGATATTGATCCAAGGTCAGCAAGTGAAGGGGCAAAGGGGAATTCCCTCTCACGCCTGAGGTGTATAAACTGATACAAATGCATGGAGATTTCTTTATCCCAATGAAAAAAACATAAATCGCGTAGCCTCAGATCCTTTACCAGAGGTCATCAAATGCAAACGTTTATTATAGCTGAAGGAAGTAAGTTTCACGGATTTTACCTGTGGTATCACTCTGAGCCTTGTGGTCTATCACAGAAGCCTCTTTCGGACTGGGGTGGCTTTCTTCCTCATCTACTACTGGCAAATCTATAACATTCCACATATACTCCATTTATCATAAGCATTGAGATAGGCCTACTACAAACTCTCATCATTACAATAATTGTTACTTTTGTAGTATTTCATGTTTTAACAGCTAAACCTAACACATAGACGATAATATACACAATGATATAATTTACACATACATGTACATGACCATCATAGTCTAAGTCCCGCTTTCCATTAAAGTAGAAACGTGATTCATAACATTAGCCAAATGGAAAATTGCGGGTGGAAAAAAATGCTTTGTTTTTTTGCTCACATGGAAAGCGGGCCTTAGCAGAGGTGGGATGCTAGCCCAGCATTGTAACAGCATTGGCCCAATTGGAAAACTTGGTGTCAAACAAACGTGCGCATTTCTGCTCAGATGGAAAACTGGCCTAAGGCCCGATTACATCTGAGCAGATACGTGCGCGTTTCCGTGAGCAGGAAACTTTTCCAATATCACAGGGATGCTGGCCCAACTTTGTAACAACATTTGCCCAATTTTAAAACTTGCTGGCCGGAAAAACGCATGGGTTTCTGCTCACATGGAAAACCGGCATAAGGGTATGAATTTAAAATCCTTGCACATGGTTTCTTTTACATTTTCAAATACTTTCAAGTAGAATCTTTGACAAATAATCCAGTCGTCGTCAAAAATCTATTAATACCCAAGTCATCATGAACAAGCCAAAATAAGTAAAGCTATCTTTACCTGTATCAATTTCATCATCTATGTTGGCATCATTAGTTTCATCCTCATAAATTACTGGCAGATCTACAAAATTGAACGTATACATAAAACAGTCATAATTAGATAATGGCATGCCATTTAGCTGTATAAACATGATAATTACTAACAAGAGACACGTGTATTCTCCCCTGCCGCCAATAGTTCAGAAGATTAATAGGAAACGAAGTTGTGTAAGGCATTAAGTTTACAACAGCCAACAGCATTTGTGAAACCTATATTTAAAGTACCACAATGCCTTATCATCAATTTTTTACACAAATTATATAATCTGAGATGATTTTTTTTAAACTTCATAATTTTTTGTGCATTATTTAGACAATTCGGTGATGATAAACTGCCGCTAATAGTTCAGAAGATATGGCACGGAAACGAAGTTGTGCAAGGCATTAAGTTTACGTCCAATATACTCTGCACAAAAAGTAGGCCAAAGTACAGCAGTACGAAAAGGCACTACTACACGCTCAGGGCGTGATGTGTGTGAAATTTGAAAGATCTTGGTTTAATAGTTCAGAAGATATGGCCCGGAAACGAAGTTGTCGAAGACATCAAGTTTACGTCCAATTTGCTCTGTACCAAAAATAGCCCAAAGTACAGCAGTATGAAAAGGCACCACTACAACCCCAGGGGGTGATGTGTGTGCAATATGAAATAAATCGGCCAAGTAGTTGAGGAATTATGGCCCAGAAACAAAATAGACGCCAGGACATTGTGACGCCAATATCCCCCGCCTAGCGGCGTGGGACAAAAACACACGAATTGATACCTTATTAGCAAACAGGCTGAACTGTTCAGATGCAGTTCCTATCAGCAGGATAATAAAACATGCATATCAGTTTAAACAAAATATAATGCGAGGAGCATTACCGTTTATACTGATGTCCGAGAGCTGTTTTTCTCTCCATTTGTTAACTTCCCCATTTTCAACAGCCAACAGCATTTGTGAAACCTATATTTAAAATACAACAATGCCTAATCATCCATTTCTTACACAAATTATATAATCTTAGATGATTTTTTTTAAACTTCATTATTTTTTGTGCATTATTTAGACAATTTGGTGATGATAAACTGTAGGCAAGTTAAATTCACTAAATATATATAAAACGTACATACTGGTCATCACTACCATGATCACATGTGTGTAAGTACACTTACTGCTGAAAGTGTCTGGAGGCTTTGGCCATGGCAGATAATGTACAGTAGGATAACAAACCAAATATTTATTTTTAAGCTAATAGTAAATGCCTAATAATGAGTCATATAGGACTATATAGAAAAGATCTTACCTTGGAAAGCTGTATGGTGGAATCTGACAGTCTGTAATACTCTTTATGTGTCTTGACATCATGGCCAAGATGTCTGGCCAGCATTTCCAATTCTTTCTCACTCATGTCCAATATCTAAAATAAAAGTAGAATGGCAATTTATATGGTAGACAAAATCATCTGATCTTTAACTGGACCAACACTGAACCAACTTATCCACCACTCTGTATTTTATGATATAACAAATTTAAGTAAAAATCCCATTATATCTGATACATTTGACCTAAATGCTGATATGTGATAATATGAAATGACAAGTGAAGAAAATTATATACAGATATGAATGAGTGACTTATCATGCAGATGACAGACTATATGGAATGGGAGGTACGTACTTAACAGTATTTTTTACAATATACAAGCATGTGCCCATTTGAAAACAAGTGCGAATCGGAGGGATTTTGTAGTTGCGACGATTTTCATGAAAAACAAATCAGTTCTTGCCCCAACCACCATGAATGTTTGTAAAACGTTGATGGTATTAATCGAAAACCTCAGTGTTATTTTTTACTTTTTATCAAATGACAGAAGGTTAGAAGTCATTTAGTCAAAAAATTGTTTACATTAGCGTAAAAAACTACAATTGTGACCTACCAGAGGGCCGATTTTAGTGAAAAACTAATCAGGTCTGGCCCTATTAAATCCAAGTTAGAAGCTGATTGGTCAAAAACTTTTGACATTACCGTACGGAAATCTCAATTCGTAATGCCAGGTTAGATGTTGATTGCTCGAGAAACTTTGACTATTATGTCGGAAGAGAAGTGTTACAGACAGACGACAGACAGACAAAGGCGTGCATAGAGCTGCTAGGTCGCAGCTGAAAACATGGATGTAGTACCTGTGACACTGTAGCAATATATTTGCGTAATCTTGTTGATTGGATCCGCTCAGGTTTTTCCAGATTTGGCACTTTTTCCACTATATCTCTCAGATCTGTGTGTCCTGCCATTGGCGTCTCTGCGTTCAATCTTGCGAAGATAAATTTATTCTTACTTGGAATTCCAACATCATCACGAGTCTCTAAGAGAAGTTCGATGGCCTCCTTCGCATCGGGTGGCAACATGATAAAGGCATGAACATTTTTATTGGATTTCCCGCCACATATAATCATGTCCATCCTAAAAAAAAAGATACCACATGTAGATCGACCTTGAACAATATGACGCAAAGTAAAATAATTAACTACTGCATTTGTAGGTTAGCCTAGTGAACCCAAAATAGTGCCTTAATACAGATAAACTGATAGTAGTCGATTGTTGCTTATGTTATGTGCATACTAGTGCATACCCAGGGCTACAGATAGGGGCATAATGACGGCATTTTAAGCCAGAAAATCTGACAAATACGCACAGAAATTATTATCGGGGGTACAAAGTTCTGTGGAATCTCGCTGTGCACGCACATAGCTATAAATAAGCGGTAATTACGCATTGAGAAAATAATACTATGCGTAATGTTAGCTGTAGTCTGGGACATTGTGGTTGATGTGACGCTGCATGTCTAAAATTAGTAATAACTTTTGAAATTAGTGTCAACTTACTATTTTCACCACAAAGACTAAAAACAGGGGGTAAAAAGGGTTTTTACCCCTTTGAAAAACAAGAGGCCTGAAGTCCTATATCATCCCCCGCTATTAAAATAGGTTGGGAGTTTTTGCGGTCACAAATATTAAAAAAGTCGACTTATGGTGGCCATTTTAAATTTCATTAAAATCACCTGCACATTATTTCTGACATCAATTTTTGAATTTTAGCACCCACAATATATTATAAAGCTCATGCATGGCGGCCATTTTTAATTTCCGTAAAACCTTGAAAAAATCACATGCACATCTCCATATCGTGGGGAACGTGATTGTAAAATTAGTTTTTTCGACCCCAAAAAATTAAAATCTGGCAACCATTTTGAATATTGGTAGCATCTTTAAAAAATCACTTGCACATCCCCATGTTGCTAGGATTAGGAATGTCATGTAAAAATTACAAAAAAAACTTAGTAGTAATTAGTAGTAAAAAAAAAAGTAGTTTTCGAGTTTTTGTGTCTACAAGAAAACGTGACGCCAGATGCCAACCGCTGACAGAATCCTGGCGCGACTAAAACCCCCCTTCCCCTATGGGCGGGGGATAAAAAGGGGGTAATTACTCTCATGCTCAAAATTTTATCTGGAGCCCTGATACTACATAATATTTTAAAAATACAAGGTCCCTAGTTTTAACATACCTATCAACGAGAAGTTTGTCTGTTGTGGAGAGAGCCATATTCATCTCCCCTCTCTGTTCTTCATGCCAGTCGGGTTTAAGAACATAATCGTCAATTGTCAGATCTCTAACTTCAGCCCTTCTTCTTTTGTTAAAAAGTATGAGGCGACACAGTGTTAGTTTAGCCAAATATCTCCAATCATTTGGTAATTTGTAGTACTTGAGAGATATAGACACTTTAGATATTTCGGACAGGATAAAGTTTTTCAACTTGAGAAGATCACTGGTTATAGGAATTGTTTGAATCATCTGTCTCTTTTGCATGTTCATTTTTTTCACACCCATAACGTTTACTCTGTAATTCCACTCACTCTTCAGCAAACGCTGAAAGTTTCTAGCTTCCTCAAATTTCACATTATCAGATTTTCTCAATGCCATTCCCATTTTTGTTTCAGTAGCATGCCCTAGCAGGATTCCAAGGTAGCGTCCTAATGTTAAGGCTGGGTCTTGCTTCTCATATGACATGGCCTTAGCACATGAAACAACAATATCGAAGTTATCTGGACTTAGTAAGGAGTCGAGGCTAATTATTGTTATTTGGTTATTTTTCCTTGCCTCTCCTATTAACCTCCCCAATGTTCTAACGGCTTGGCTCACTCTGTGTACATCTGATACTTTCTGGTCTTCTTCATCTCCTAATCCTTCCATGCGTAGTTTGGCATAAAGTAACAGAAGCTTATCAGCCCTAACAATTTCCTTTATATCATCATCTCTCATTCTGTTTAAAAGTTCTCTTGCAAGTTTTAATTCCTCATCAACAATAATTGCACTATTTAATATCATACGTCCTGTACGAACTGCTTTATTTCTCCCCTCCTTCTCATTATCACTTTTTTCAACATTTTGCTTAGAACAGATTAATCTGTTGACTAGACAGTTATTTTGATGAAGCCAAAGTGAAGATTTTATTATGAATTTCAGACAATACTGGCAAGGGAGGAAGTCAGAATTATCATACAAATTTGATGTGCGTGAATCTCTGCGTGCCACCACTAAACAACCTTCACCACCTCTAATGACCTCAATATTGTGTTTAAAATTTCCCTCATTTTCTAGTATTTGTAACTGTGCTTTCCTTTCCATCGATTGTTTAGGCAAAAGCTTTATACTAGACACTCTCGGCTGGTCACTATGAACAATGAGAATGTGCTTTGCAATTTTGCATGCGATCTTCTTCTTACAAAATGTACAATAGTGGTACTTGTCATACAACTGTTTACATCCTTTCTTTATATGTCCTCTTTTAAACAACTTTATTCCACCAGCTTTATTACTTTCTTTTGCTTTACTTTTGTCTTCAAAAGAGCTACTTCCCTGCGACTGATCGCTGCAACAAATATCAACCTTTTCCTCTTCAACAGAGTGCTCAGAATCACTACACACACTAGGTTCAAAAGAATCTTCAGAACTTTCCTCCGTTGACATTGAGTAATCTGAATGAGCGGAATCACTATCGTTCATATAGCTATTTTCATCTGTTGCAAAATCACCCTGATCATCAATTTCCATGCTGTTATCTTCAAACTTATCTTGTGTATGAGGTTCATACTGTTGACCACATACAGAACATAGTAGATTACATAGATACTGTTCACTGCCGTAAGTAGCCGTTGATAAAATCCCATCATGGCAAGGAAACTGTAACTTGTCAACTGGCAAGCAATGCTGAAGGTCATTTTGGGAAGGGTTCATATAGCTATCTTCATCTGTTGCAAAATCACCCTGATCATCAATTTCCATGCTGTTATCGTTAAACTTATCTGGGGTACGAGGTTCATACTGTTGACCACATACAGAACATAGTAGATTACATAGATACTGTTCACTGCCGTAAGTAGCCGTTGCTAAAATCCCATCATGGCAAGGAAACTGTAACTCGTCAACTCGCAAGCAATGCTGAAGGTCAGTTTGGGAAGGCGATATCTTAGGAATACCAAACGTTTCAACTGCTTTTACAGTTTGCAAAATGTCATCTAAGGGTTCAATTGTAAAATTGGCTGCATTACTTTCAATATCATGACACAAAAAAGCTTTGAAGTATACAGTAGTACTAAGATTCTGTTCTGCAAAATGAAATAAAAAAATTCTATATTTTATGATATTTTGTTAATATATTGGACGAGTACTGTGTACCACATTATTTCCGCATACATAGGGACAAAAAAAAAATGATTCACTCACACTATGCAAAGAGATCCAACAATATATACACTATACATAAATGAACAGATTGTAAAATTTTAACATATATTTACAAAAAAAATAAAAATAAGCCCAATGTTATTCATGCTTGAGTGTATGTGTTCAGAGTAGCCTCATAGTTTTATATACATCCAAATGAAAACACTTAGTTTCTAAATTTTTAATATATACAGCAATATATTGTTTTTTCTGAGATAATAATCACTGTCAAGCACAGGCGAAGAAAAAACACCATTTTATCACTCCGTCCAACACTTTTACACATTTCAGTTTGATGAAACACTTAAGTTGATTTAAAAAAAAAACATAGTTGTGCAGCATGCGAAAATACCTGTTTATAGCACACATCTAGATCAAACAGTTTACAATTGAAAAAAGTGTTGGAAAACACCAAATACATGTCTAGATTTGACACTTTTCACAAATTACTGCTGACTAAAAAAAACCCCAATTATTCACTTACACTGTACAAAAAGACCAAACAATATATACACTATACATAAATGAACAGATTGTAAAATTTCAACATATATATATATATATATAAAAAAGCCTACTGTTATTTCTGCTTGAATGTACGTGTTCAGATTAGCTCGGTATTCATAAAGCTATCACGCATATATAGAGACTAAAGTTATCGCACCACCAACACCCAACTCAAAAAGAACTAATTTATTTCTATTACCTTCATTATGTGCATCTCCACCTATCTGGGTCTTGGCACCCATTGCACCCTCATCATCAACAATTGATGTCAAATCTACAACATGTCACAGAAGAAAATGTACCAGATGAGTAACACTCATATTAAATCAGGACAATCAACCTTGCAAATTCATTACAATTACTCGATGTAAGACTTATATTACAAAATTTGAATTAATCACAGAAAAAATTAGATGCAGCCTACACATTTCTATGAGGTAAAGACAACAACATAAAATCCGGTGAAAAATGACAGTCATAGCTGTATTGGAGCGGAGACGGGATAAAAAAGTGTTGGAAAACACCAATACATGTCTAAATTTGACACCTTTTACAAATTACTGCCGACTAAAAAAAGACCCAATTATTCACTTACACTATACAAAAAGACCCAACAATATATACACTATTATATAAATGAACAGATTGTAAAATTTGAACATACATGTATATATATAAAAAAAAAAGCCTCCTGTTATTTCTGCTTGAGTGTACGTGTTCAGATTAGCTCGGTATTCATAAAGCTATCACGCATATATAGAGACTAAAGTTAGCGAACCACCCCTCAATTAAACAATGATGATCCAACTGAAAAGAACTAATTTATTTCTATTACCTTCATTATGTGCATCTCCACCTATCTGGGTCTTGGCACCCGTTGCACCCTCATCATCAACAATTGATGTCAAATCTACAACATGTCACAGAAGAAAATGTACCAGATGAGTAACACTCATATTAAATCAGGACAATCAACCTTGCAAATTCATTACAATTACTCGATGTAAGACTTATATTACAAAATTTGAATTAATCACAGAAAAAATTAGATGTAGCCAACACATTTCTATGTGGTAAGGACACCTACATAAAATCCGGTGAAAAATGACAGTCATAGCTGTGTTGGAGCGGAGACGGGATAAAAAGTGTTGGAAAACACCAAATACATGTCTAGATTTGACACCTTTTACAAATTACTGCTGACTAAAAAAAGACCCAATTATTCACTTACACTATACAAAAAGACCCAACAATATATACACTATACATAAATAAACAGATTGTAAAATTTCAACATACATGTATATATATATATATAAAAAAAAAAAAATAAGCCTCCTGTTATTTCTGCATGAGTGTACGTGTTCAGATTAGCTCGGTATTCATAAAGCTATCACGCATATATAGAGACTAAAGTTAGCGAACCACCCCTCAATTATACAATGATGATCCAACTGAAAAGAACTAATTTATTTCTATTACCTTCATTATGTGCATCTCCACCTATCTGGGTCTTGGCACCCATTGCACCCTCATCATCAACAATTGATGTCAAATCTACAACATGTCACAGAAGAAAATGTACCAGATGAGTAACACTCATATTAAATCAGGACAATCAACCTTGCAAATTCATTACAATTACTCGATGTAAGACTTATATTACAAAATTTGAATTAATCACAGAAAAAATTAGATGCAGCCAACACATTTCTATGTGGTAAAGACACCTACATAAAATCCGGTGAAAAATGAAAGTCATAGCTGTATTGGAGCGGAGACTAAATTACAAAATTTGAATTAATCACAGAAAAAATTAGATGCAGCCTACACATTTCTATGAGGTAAAGACAACAACATAAAATCCGGTGAAAAATGACAGTCATAGCTGTATTGGAGCGGAGACGGGATAAAAAGTGTTGGGAAACACAAATACATGTCTAAATTTGACACCTTTTACAAATTACTGCCGACTAAAAAAAGACCCAATTATTCACTTACACTATACAAAAAGACCCAACAATATATACACTATACATAAATGAACAGATTGTAAAATTTCAACATACATGTATATATAAAAAAAATAAGCCTACTGTTATTTCTGCTTGAGTGTACGTGTTCAGATTAGCTCGGTATTCATAAAGCTATCACGCATATATAGAGACTGAAGTTATCGCACCACCCCTCAATTATACAATGATGATCCAACTCAAAAGAACTAATTTATTTCTATTACCTTCATTATGTGCATCTCCACCTATCTGGGTCTTGGCACCCATTGCAACCTCATCATCAACAATTGATGTCAAATCTACAACATGTCACAGAAGAAAATGTACCAGATGAGTAACACTCATATTAAATCAGGACAATCAACCTTGCAAATTCATTACAATTACTCGATGTAAGACTTATATTACAAAATTTGAATTAATCACAGAAAAAATTAGATGTAGCCAACACATTTCTATGTGGTAAGGACACCTACATAAAATCCGGTGAAAAATGACAGTCATAGCTGTGTTGGAGCGGAGACGGGATAAAAAGTGTTGGAAAACACCAAATACATGTCTAGATTTGACACCTTTTACAAATTACTGCTGACTAAAAAAAGACCCAATTATTCACTTACACTATACAAAAAGACCCAACAATATATACACTATACATAAATAAACAGATTGTAAAATTTCAACATACATGTATATATATATATATAAAAAAAAAAAAAAATAAGCCTCCTGTTATTTCTGCATGAGTGTACGTGTTCAGATTAGCTCGGTATTCATAAAGCTATCACGCATATATAGAGACTAAAGTTAGCGAACCACCCCTCAATTAAACAATGATGATCCAACTGAAAAGAACTAATTTATTTCTATTACCTTCATTATGTGCATCTCCACCTATCTGGGTCTTGGCACCCATTGCACCCTCATCATCAACAATTGATGTCAAATCTACAACATGTCACAGAAGAAAATGTACCAGATGAGTAACACTCATATTAAATCAGGACAATCAACCTTGCAAATTCATTACAATTACTCGATGCAAGACTTATATTACAAAATTTGAATAAATCACAGAAAAAAATAGATGCAGCCTACACATTTCTATGAGGTAAAGACAACAACATAAAATCCGGTGAAAAATGACAGTCATAGCTGTATTGGAGCGGAGACAGGATAAAAAGTGTTGGAAAACACCAATACATGTCTAAATTTGACACCTTTTACAAATTACTGCCGACTAAAAAAAGACCCAATTATTCACTTACACTATACAAAAAGACCCAACAATATATACACTATACATAAATGAACAGATTGTAAAATTTCAACATACATGTATATATATAAAAAAAATAAGCCTACTGTTATTTCTGCTTGAGTGTACGTGTTCAGATTAGCTCGGTATTCATAAAGCTATCACGCATATATAGAGACTGAAGTTATCGCACCACCCCTCAATTATACAATGATGATCCAACTGAAAAGAACTAATTTATTTCTATTACCTTCATTATGTGCATCTCCACCTATCTGGGTCTTGGCACCCATTGCACCCTCATCATCAACAATTGATGTCAAATCTACAACATGTCACAGAAGAAAATGTACCAGATGAGTAACACTCATATTAAATCAGGACAATCAACCTTGCAAATTCATTACAATTACTCGATGTAAGACTTATATTACAAAATTTGAATTAATCACAGAAAAAATTAGATGCAGCCTACACATTTCTATGAGGTAAAGACAACAACATAAAATCCGGTGAAAAATGACAGTCATAGCTGTATTGGAGCGGAGACGGGATAAAAAGTGTTGGAAAACACCAATACATGTCTAAATTTGACACCTTTTACAAATTACTGCCGACTAAAAAAAGACCCAATTATTCACTTACACTATACAAAAAGACCCAACAATATATACACTATTATATAAATGAACAGATTGTAAAATTTGAACATACATGTATATATATAAAAAAAAAGCCTACTGTTATTTCTGCGTGAGTGTACGTGTTCAGATTAGCTCGGTATTCATAAAGCTATCACGCATATATAGAGACTGAAGTTATCGCACCACCCCTCAATTATACAATGATGATCCAACTCAAAAGAACTAATTTATTTCTATTACCTTCATTATGTGCATCTCCACCTATCTGGGTCTTGGCACCCATTGCAACCTCATCATCAACAATTGATGTCAAATCTACAACATGTCACAGAAGAAAATGTACCAGATGAGTAACACTCATATTAAATCAGGACAATCAACCTTGCAAATTCATTACAATTACTCGATGTAAGACTTATATTACAAAATTTGAATTAATCACAGAAAAAATTAGATGTAGCCAACACATTTCTATGTGGTAAGGACACCTACATAAAATCCGGTGAAAAATGACAGTCATAGCTGTGTTGGAGCGGAGACGGGATAAAAAGTGTTGGAAAACACCAAATACATGTCTAGATTTGACACCTTTTACAAATTACTGCTGACTAAAAAAAGACCCAATTATTCACTTACACTATACAAAAAGACCCAACAATATATACACTATACATAAATAAACAGATTGTAAAATTTCAACATACATGTATATATATATATAATAAAAAAAAAAAAATAAGCCTCCTGTTATTTCTGCATGAGTGTACGTGTTCAGATTAGCTCGGTATTCATAAAGCTATCACGCATATATAGAGACTAAAGTTAGCGAACCACCCCTCAATTAAACAATGATGATCCAACTGAAAAGAACTAATTTATTTCTATTACCTTCATTATGTGCATCTCCACCTATCTGGGTCTTGGCACCCGTTGCACCCTCATCATCAACAATTGATGTCAAATCTACAACATGTCACAGAAGAAAATGTACCAGATGAGTAACACTCATATTAAATCAGGACAATCAACCTTGCAAATTCATTACAATTACTCGATGCAAGACTTATATTACAAAATTTGAATAAATCACAGAAAAAAATAGATGCAGCCTACACATTTCTATGAGGTAAAGACAACAACATAAAATCCGGTGAAAAATGACAGTCATAGCTGTATTGGAGCGGAGACAGGATAAAAAGTGTTGGAAAACACCAATACATGTCTAAATTTGACACCTTTTACAAATTACTGCCGACTAAAAAAAGACCCAATTATTCACTTACACTATACAAAAAGACCCAACAATATATACACTATACATAAATGAACAGATTGTAAAATTTCAACATACATGTATATATAAAAAAAATAAGCCTACTGTTATTTCTGCTTGAGTGTACGTGTTCAGATTAGCTCGGTATTCATAAAGCTATCACGCATATATAGAGACTAAAGTTATCGCACCACCCCTCAATTAAACAATGATGATCCAACTCAAAAGAACTAATTTATTTCTATTACCTTCATTATGTGCATCTCCACCTATCTGGGTCTTGGCACCCGTTGCACCCTCATCATCAACAATTGATGTCAAATCTACAACATGTCACAGAAGAAAATGTACCAGATGAGTAACACTCATATTAAATCAGGACAATCAACCTTGCAAATTCATCACAATTACTCGATGTAAGACTTATATTACAAAATTTGAATTAATCACAGAAAAAATTAGATGTAGCCAACACATTTCTATGTGGTAAGGACACCTACATAAAATCCGGTGAAAAATGACAGTCATAGCTGTGTTGGAGCGGAGACGGGATAAAAAAAAGTGTTGGAAAACACCAAATACATGTCTAAATTTGACACCTTTTACAAATTACTTCTGACTAAAAAAAAGACCCAATTATTCACTTACACTATACAAAAAGACCCAACAATATATACACTATACATAAATGAACAGATTGTAAAATTTCAACATACATGTATATATATATATAAAAAAAAAAAAATAAGCCTACTGTTATTTCTGCTTGAGTGTGCGTGTTCTGATTAGCTCGGTATTCATAAAGCTATCACGCATATATAGAGACTAAAGTTATTGACCACCCCTCAATTAAACAATGATGATCCAACTCAAAAGAACTAATTTATTTCTATTACCTTCATTATGTGCATCTCCACTTATCTGGGTCTTGGCACCCATTGCACCCTCATCATCAACAATTGATGTCAAATCTACAACATGTCACAGAAGAAAATGTACCAGATGAGTAACACTCATATTAAATCAGGACAATCAACCTTGCAAATTCATTACAATTACTCGATGTAAGACTTATATTACAAAATTTGAATTAATCACAGAAAAAATTAGATGTAGCCAACACATTTCTATGTGGTAAAGACACCTACACAAAATCCAGTAAAAAATGACAGTCATAGCTGTGTTGGAGCGGAGACGGGATAAAAAAAGTGCTGGAAAACACCAAATACATGTCTAAATTTGACACCTTTTACAAATTACTGCTGACTAAAAAAAGACCCAATTATTCACTTACACTATACAAAAAGACCCAACAATATATACACTATACATAAATGAACAGATTGTAAAATTTCAACATACATGTATATATATATATATAAAAAAAATAAAAAATAAGCCTACTGTTATTTCTGCTAGAGTGTACGTGTTCAGATTAGCTCGGTACAGTAGATCCTGTCACCAACGACCTTGCTTCTGCCAGACAAAAAAAGTCGTTGGTGACAGAAAGTCGCTGGTCACAGGAATGAGTTTTTGCTGTAAAATTTGCAGGTGCGGCGGCTGGTTCGATGTCGGGCTAATGACGGCGACATTCACCCACCATTGACTGGTAATCATTGTACATCAAAGCACGTGGTTGCGGCAACATTCCAATGCCTGTTCTAATATCACTGAATGGCCGCTAGGTACGCTAATCACGCTAACAGAGCACACGTTATATAAGCCCAGGTAGCTCCTGACTTTTTACAGGCACGAGGGGTTGTATATTAACATTTAATGTTTCACTATAGGACAGATGGAACAACGAAATAACTGGTGAAATAAAAAGGGAACTGATGAATAATATACATGTGTCTAACTAACAGGAGCATTATGACCACACTAAGACGTATGTACTGTCCCCGTCCCAGCAGACATAATACGTTGAATCAATGTTGATTTAACGTTGGTCCACCGTCTACAACGCTGGACCAGCATTAATCCACCATTGAATCAACGTCTTGTGTCTGCTGGGTATATGTGGCTGGACCACGCTCATATAGGACGCTCGCTACGTGTGAATAAACACGCGTGGACGGCTCATTAAGGCAGTGTATTGTATTAAAGTGACTGGGGGATTAGTTATGCGGTCTGACTTTGAAGACAGTGGGCCAACGTTAAAACAACATTGGGTCAACGTCTTGTGTTTGCTGGTCAGTGACTGCGCGTCTCATGTCTGGAGAGGGGTGTACTGTTGACTGACAGGCTGTGTATAGCGTAATTATGACGCCGCCGCTCTGTCTGCCAGACAACACACAACTGAATAGCACTTGACATTTAGTGTGCTACAGACAATAATATTTGTATAACTAATCATGGCGTATCTTCTTATTACATTCCCTGAACAATTTAAACGATTGTATTTTAGAACATGTTTAATTAGCGCTATGCAAAATAAACAATTTTAAATACTTTTCGATTAATGTGAGCATTAAATTGATTTATACATGTTATAGGGCATATCTTTAGTTAATCATTGGACATGAAGGGTTGGATGATTTCCTACGGTGCGAGGTGATATCCACACAGTCAGATCTGACATGCAGTGGTTTGCTCATGAATGTTTCCAAAAGTCGTATGACGAAAAAAGTTGAGGTCGTTCGACACAAGTAATATAATGACCTTCTGCCAGATATTTGAGGTCGCAAGTCGCGTTAGACAGAAAGTCGTTGATCACAGGTCGTTAACTATAGAAAAAGTTCCGTGCAAGAAAAAAAAGTCGTTCGAGACAAAAGGTCGTTGATGGCAGGGTCGTTGATGACAGGATCTACTGTATTCATAAAGCTATCACGCATATATAGAGACTAAAGTTATCGCACCACCCCTCAATTATACAATGATGATCCAACTCAAAAGAACTAATTTATTTCTATTACATTCATTATGTGCATCTCCACCTATCTGGGTCTTGGCACCCATTGCACCCTCATCATCAACAATTGATGTCAAATCTACAACATGTCACAGAAGAAAATGTACCAGATGAGTAACACTCATATTAAATCAGGACAATCAACCTTGCAAATTCATTACAATTACTCGATGTAAGACTTATATTACAAAATTTGAATTAATCACAGAAAAAATTAGATGCAGCCAACACATTTCTATGTGGTAAAGACACAGGTCTACATACAATCCGGTGAAAAATGACAGTCATAGCTGTATTGGAGCGGAGACAGGATGAAAAAAGTGTTGGAAAACACCAAATACATGTCTAAATTTGACACTTTTTACAAATTACTGCTGACTGAAAAAAGACCCAATTATTCACTTACACTGTACAAAAAGACCCAGCAATATATACACTATACATAAATGAACAGATTGTAAAATTTCAACATTTTATAAAAAAATTAAAAGTAAGCCCGATGGTATTTCTGCTTGAGTGTACGTGTTTAAAGTAGCCTGGTACTCATAAAGCTATCACATATAAATATTACACATACATATCTAGGATATATGACCTGCATATGTAAATGTAAAAACAGTCGAGTACAAAATTGCTTGGAACAGATATTTTGGCAGCATTGAATATGGGATGCAGATTGTGTTAGCACCCAAGCTTGGAAAACACCAATACATGTCTACATATGACACTTTTTCAAATTACTGCTAACTAAAAAAGACCCAATTATTCACTTACACTGTACAAAGAGACCCAACAATATATACACTATACATAAATGAACAGATTGTAAAATTTCAGCATAATATAAAAAATTCAAAAAAAGCCTGAAGTTATTTCTGCTTGAGTGTACGTGTTCAGAGTAGCCTGGTATTCATAAAGCTATAAAACATATATAAATATTACGCATGTATATCCAGGGACATATAAATGCATATCTGACCAGCTCTATATGCTTTTCATTATTATAATAGAAAGTTTCAGTATTGTGGCAATATTATCATGACCTGCAGATGTAAATTTGTAAAACAGTCAAGTACAAGCTTGCTTGGAACCGACAACAGTGAAAAGAAGACATGTCTACATGTGACACTTATCCACTTTTTTGCTGAATAAAAAAGACCCAATGATTCATATACACTATACAAAGAGACCCAACAATATATCACTATACATCAATGAACATATGGTTTTTTTCTTACCTTTCTTTCCTTTGGACACTTTCAAACTTCTTGATACATAACTGCCTGTTTAATATAAAGCAAATTAATGATGAGGCTAGTGATAAAATACACATACACTTGTAATTCATACATCATTGATTTGAATTAATGAAGTGAGCATTTTCGACTAACAGAGTCACTTATTTGAAATAAACAATTACGGTATTATAGAAATCAAAACAATATAAGCTAAAAACTGCAAATTTTTTTTAAAAAGTCACAAAACAGAAGGTCTTAAGCTGCATTGCTATAATGTACATGTTGGGAATGATACACTTACATAGAGCCAAAGATAGATCTGCATTGAACAAATTCAGAGTGCACCACATTTTCTTTTTGGTCAGCACATCTACGAAGCAGAAAATAAAGCTTCACATTACGTAATCAATCCATTTATCTCCATGTCCATCTGCCCGTTGATCTATCCATATACGATATACAAGGTTCCCTACAGTTTTCAAAATAATTTCTTCGCTTAAAAATAATTATTTTTTTGTCTTAGATTTAATGACTTTGTACTGATAAAATAAATATAAAAACACATATATAGAATTTTTTGAAATATTTTACAATGTATATAATTATGATATATGGTGCAAAACAATCAGCACGCATTGTCACCTGAATCCTAAACCTATATATATATATAGTGACTAACGCCCGGGAAATTGGCTTGCCTTTAATTGCAGACTCTTAACCACTAAAACCTTGATTATAGTATCACTTAAAAAATAATTTACTGTAGAGTCTATTATTTCTTGTCTCATTGAATTTTCAGATTTTACTATCACTTGCTTTCACGAAATGAACAGTAGGCACCTATTGGATGCAAAAGCTGGCTCGTTAGAATTGAAATTGTAAGAGGCTTTCTAACTACAATCGAGATCAGCAGTAATAAAATACTTGATACCATTATTTTCTTTTTCTGATAAAGTACATATTATACTACACTTTTGTAAAGTTCCATGAAAATTTTAAACCTAAAAGCCACAAGTGTCCTGCGAACACTGGTGATAAATCCCCATGGAAAATGCCACATGCCAGTACAAAAGAGCAGTACTGTATAATATATGAAAGGTTGAGTTGAAGAACAGAAGGAAACACAATTTGAACAACTTATTAATACAAAGTGTTAAGACGTATATATCCCGGCATTGTCTGATAATAGTGACTATGACCATGCACAGTTATAATATTATTATTGAACTGTGGGCTGCGAGTCTTGATAGACCATTCAATGGGTATGGGAAAAGAAAAAAAATAATAAGGACCATTAACATTGGAAAGCTCTGTTGAGATATTTACAACATAGGACTTTCCATAGATGAGCAGCACTTGAGTCTGATTGACCACTCAATTATGGCGCCCAAGGTTTTAAAGTGCTAGTCCCAGGCATCGGAAAAGTAGATTTAATTTGTATTCCTCTGATAATATATATTGATCTGGATGCTGTGCAAGCACTTTGTCAATCTAGCCAATTATATCACCAACTTTGAGTACTCTTGATACATTAACAAAGTACATGTAACATCCATAGGCCAGTGAATAATTACATATTAGAACATTATGTTATTCAAATAAATTTACCATATATGTATTATAGTGAATATTCAAAATTAGATGTACAACAAGTACATCTAAGAACTCCCAAGAAAAGCAGAAAACTTGAGCCTAACTATCTATTACCAATTCCCTTCTGTCGTAAACTTTCATCTCCAGGAAAATCAGACAAATCTGATTTCTTTACTTTCAACCTATATGTAGTTGGTCAAGTGACATCAATCAATTCAGAAATATACTTTGGCATATTATATCACTTTAAATAAACACAAGTTCTCTGTAGTCATAGGAATGCAACTAAAGGCATGGAAGATTTATGATCATTGAATTTTTCATTTTTGCTATACAAAACATCAAGGAATAAGTGATCACGCTTTGCACATACTGGGCGGTGGTATGGCGGTAGGCCTAAAGGGCGAGACTGCGAACATGATAACATAATGTTTCGCAAAAATATTCGCTACTTTGTTTTAGTTTTGCAAGTAGAAAAAAAGTTTATCGATTTGCAACAATTTAGAGCGCCAGCGAGAGCCCTGAC
Source organism: Flabesymbios commensalis (assembly GCA_964017125.1). Classification (NCBI taxonomy): domain Eukaryota; kingdom Metazoa; phylum Annelida; class Polychaeta; order Terebellida; family Flabelligeridae; genus Flabesymbios; species Flabesymbios commensalis. Next base: position 65,832,569 of record OZ024913.1, read on the forward strand.
TAATATTATTGGTGAAAGATTTAATTTGGCGAATTTGTTCAATTCACTAATTTCGCCATGGGGGCATTAATACGGTTATGGTATACCAATGACACCACCTGGAAACAAGTTTGATTTTTGATTCGAAATTACAGTCTGAGAAATGGCACAAACCTAAATATAGGTTGCCAAAATGATAAATAGACAGAAAAGATAAGATCGAGCAATTCTGTAGGATTTTAGTAGTAATTTGAACAGTATTTCCAAATAATATTCCCTGAATCTGTCGGACGTTTTTGGACATTTTTAGCAGCTATTGGTGTGACTTGTAAAAACACATATTATAATATGCAAATGACGAAATACCTGTCCCAGGATTAATAAGGGAGAGCTGAAGTAATATACCACGTTACATTATCTATAATAATTTCATTCTTTCATACTGGAAAGTGCTTTAAAAAACCACCTGTCGGACGTTGCTATGTCTGTCCCACATACATGGTCTTGAAACAAACCATTTTATTTTTTTACGAAGGCACATGTTTAAGGTGATGCCGCATTAACTTGTAGTAATAGCGTCCTGTCATCTTATGATCCCATAGAATCCATTGTCCACTGGAATCTGAGGCATTAATCCACATTTAAAATGCCTAACACTATTTCTGTCCGAGTCGTCACGTCCGAATCATGGGCAAATATATAGCGTTAATTCGATGCATGCTACCTGAATTAGCAAATACTGGTTTCTCTCTGTATTATGGTTAGTATAGATACGCGAAAATAAGGCTCCATGCCACGTGACTAACTAAAATGGATGGACTGAACAAAACATCCTTTCTGTCCGAGTAATGTCGGCCGTGATGTCAAGACAGATGTTCAATGTCATTATCATGTCGGCTGTTTTCGTAGGACAGATTCCGTTTGTCGGACGTTCTTCCAGGACAGATTGTGAGTTCTACCCAATAATTTTACTATGTCGGCTGTTTTCATAGCCTCATACTCATAGGACAGATTACGTTTGTTCAATTGTTGGACGTTCTTTCAGGACAGACTGTAAGTTCTGCCCAATTTTCAGTATGTTGGCCGTTATTGTGAGACCTCTCCCTCTCCTGTCTCTCTCAGAGCCTCTCTCTCTCCCCCTCTCTCTCAGAGCTTCTCCCTCTCCCCCTCTCTCCTCTCAGAGCCTCTCTCTCCTCTCTCTCTCTCAGAGCCTCTCTCTCCCCCTCTCTCACTTAGAGCCTCTCTCCCCCCTCTCTCTCTCAGAGCCTCTCTTTCTCAGAGCCTCTCTCCCCCTCTCTCTTTTAGAGCCTCTCTCTCCCCCCTCTCTTTCTCAGAGCCTCTCTCTCTCAGAGCCTCTCTCCATTTCCCCCTCTCTCTCTCAGAACCTCTCTCTCCTCTCTCTCTCTCTCTCTCTCTCTCTCTCTCTCTCTCTCTCTCTCTCTCTCTCTCTCTCTCTCTCTCTCACTCTCTCTCTCTCTCTCTCTCATAGAGACTCTCTCTCTCTCTTCCCATCTCTCTCTCAGAGCCTCCCTCTCCTCTCTCTCTCTCTCTCTTTCTCAGAGCCGCTCTCTATCTCCCTTCCACTCCCTCTCTCTCCCTCTCTCTCAGAGCATCTCTCTAAGAGCCTCTCTCTCAGAGCATCTCCCTCTCCTCTCTGTCTCAGAGCCTCTCACTCTCCCAGAGCTTCTCCCTCCCAAAGAGCCTCTCCCTACCTCGCTTTCAGAGCCTCTCCATCTCTCCCAGAGCATCTCTCCCTCTCAGAGCCTCTCCCTCTCCTCTCTCTCTCTCAGAGCCTCTCCCTCTCCCAGAGCATCTCCCTCTCCCAGAGCCTCTCCCTCTCTCTTCCCTCTCCCCTTCCATATTTTGAATGATCCGTTGACCTTATATGATATATATGTATAATAATAATAATAATAATAATAATAATAATAATAATAATAATAATGATAATGATAATAATGATAATGATAATGATAATGATGATGATGATGATGATAATGATAATGATAATGATAATAATAATAATAATAATAATAATAATAATAATAATAATAATAATAATAATAATAATAGTAATAATAATAATAATAATAATAATAATTATAATTATAATTATAATTATAATTATAATAATAATAATAATGATAATAATAATAATAATAATAGCCAAGATGTTTACTACTAACATGACAAATGTCATGTTTTGCGATTACCTAATCTTGTTTTAATCTCTGTATATGCATAGACCTCTAACATTCTGTGGTATATGTAAACATTTCTACCGTATTAAATTGTTTTTCAGGGAGCCCTGCATGTATGTGTCAGGCGAATAGATTTTAGTTCAATATGATCGTGAATCATACCCTGCAGATGTCAGTGCTAATAGATAAGATGGTTCAATATTAACATAAGTCATGTTATGATTTTGAACACAAACTAACGGGTACTAATTCTAAACGTTCAGTTGCAAATCGAGAGCACAATTAATTTTCTGGATTATTGTTTTTTGTACGTTGATAATTGTTTCCATATATTTTTGTCTATTGCCATGATCTTGTTCGTTATCCATGGAACGGCCAAACAATAATTTCAGGATATGCTGGTAGATTGAGCTGGATTATAGTGTTGTTTTAACTGCCAAATATTTTACTGGTTTAAGTTTCCATCACCATAACATAAATCTTGAAAGAAAATAATTACATTAAATGAAACCATTTTTTATAGAGGGGTAGTTTTGTTTTACATTAATGTATTTCATTTATTTTATTTTTAATAAGTTTTCATTTATTGACAATTTACCTCCATTGGCTGTTTACCAATTATGTATCGAGGGTATTTAGCAGGTGACCAGTAGAAAATAAAAATATAAATACGAATAATATATATTTATAACAATGTATATTTTGTTTTCTGTTTATTGTTTTATTAACATTCATATATGTTCAATTAATTTAAAATGTTTATGAATGGTCATAGTGATTATACTACAAAATTATTTCCCATGTTATAAGTCCATATTCATAAGTGGTAGCCTTTAACAACCTAAATATAGACCCACTAAATATGATTGATGACCATCTCACATCAATTTCTTATAGATAGTATTGCTTTAAAATAACAAAGTAATACATTTATATTTAAATTATGTTGAACACATTTTATTACATGTACATCGATAGCATATAATCAATGTAAACATGTTTGCAAAATGTGTGTGTATTTATCTTCACATCATACTCAGATCTATATAAAATAACGTTATTGATCATTCTAGGTGATGGAACCGTGCTATTGTTAAAAACACACACATTACTACACAGACACATTAATCTACGGTTAATGAATTAACTTTATTCAGAATGGCATTATTTACAGGATTACGATAGTAGTTTATAAACTGTTAAGTCTTAAAAGCTGCTGTTACAATGTTCATGTTTAGGTTCAAATTCACATCGCCACATTCCAAAGTGACAACGTCGGTTTGAAGTTAATTATGTGTTGAAAATCCTATATATAGCCTATATATAAACACATTTGAACTACACAAAAGTCAGCTTATAAGAGCATGCCCCTCTTGCCTAGCTACTCTTAAAAGCTGACTTTTGTGTGATTAACACCTTTGACTTTGGAGATACGTGGTTCTGCCTCTTTGCCATCGATATGGGTTAATGTTTTTAAATAGGCTTTTGAATAGCCGCTTGCTTGTGGGTCTATATATTATTATTAATTTAACGATTAAATTTATTTAAATAATTGAGCTTTTTATTCATATTGTCTATTAAACGAAGCAACTGTTTATTTTATAGTTGAATTTTTGTTTTGCAGTAGTTTACATTTTCAATTCATCATCCGCTTGTTCATCGTGTCTATGACGTCCCAAATAACATAACGAACATGGTTTAATCGTTGTTATTGTCCCAAGTTACGTACGACACGAGTCCTTCGTCCATTGCATTTTATTCATTGCTGTCAAAGTTTGTGTGTGCCATCATTACTGGAACATAATCTTATTTGACTGCTGTCTGTCCAGTGGTATGTCCGACATGACTGTTGTCTGTCCAGTTGTACGTCCGACACAACTGTTGTCTGTCCAAAGTATGTCCGACATATTTCATGTAATTAAAAGTTACAATTTTGCATACATATAAACATAATATTGTTGTGAGCTTATTTGTATAGGTACAGTTCCAGGCTATGTTTTACATAATAAAATCAATTCGTACATGTTTGTCCTATTGTAGAAGATACAGAACATGTTGTCTGTCAATTTTTTATAGAGAACGTTCAACATTTTATCATAAAATGTTGATTTTAATTGAAAAGGGTGTAATATCCATGGTATAATTTGGCATGTGATGTTGTATCAAGGTTGTGTATCCAGTTTAAAATGATAATGCGTAAGTATTTAAGCGGAAGCCTTATTTATGAGCAAAATCATCTGTCAGAGAACGTCCGACAAATGACCAGGACCTTGCTGAATCAATTTGTGTTTTTTCCTCTTTATCCTTGTGTAACTATCTTCTCCTTCCAAAACTATTTCGCAGACATGTATGTCATCAATTGCAAATGGCTATTGTTGAAATTATGGGTATTCTAAATTTTGATGATGATGTCCAATTTTGGTATACCATAACCGTATTATTGCCCATGGTGACTTGAGATATGCAGCATGTATAGAGCCTTAATGCATGCAGATTAAATTATTCAAATAGAAAAATAGCGAAGAGTTCTCAGTATTTCTTTAAAGTTGAAAAAGTGTTACAGGTTATTTTTTTTAATTAGCAAAATGTTAGCGTAATTGCCTGCAAAAATAAAAAGAGTATGGAACAGATCACTATAAGTTATTTGGCTTACTGTGAATTATCTCCGTGACAATAGACCATCATGACACCATTGCCAACTTCTTCCCCCACCTCGACGGGCCACATCACTTTCACTCCCGGGAGTTTTGCCCATTGAAACATTTCAAATCAACTACTAGGTAGACTACATACACCTGAAAATATGAGATATATGCTTTGATGATGCATGTTTGAAAATAATACACAAATTACCTTTTTTAACTTCTATTCAACTGACTATAGGTTGTACGCCCAATATTGCGAACCACGTTTTTTGCCATTTTTGCCTATTTCTGTCATTTTTTAGGGCAAAAAATACTTTACATCGCCTGATCCTTTATTTGTCATGTTTGATGACAGGTGCAAGTCATTTATCATTAGAGCGGTGGACGATCTTAAGCGAAATTCGGATTATCAGTATACCCTCGGTACATAACAAAGAAAGGATTCCAAGTTAAAATAATTTTCATACAAAAATTACATGATTTGGAGATAACATGTTAGTGAGCTGAATAGAAGTAGTATAAAAAAAAAATTCAGCCAGTAAATATTTTTTAAATGGCTAAAAACGTGGCTCGCAATATTGGGCGTATGACCTATAACATCTCCAACAATTTGTTTGGAAATTATTTTAACTTTTTTTGCCATGGCCTATGTAGACTATCAAAAAAAGTCACTTTAAATTTGTCACTTTTGGGTTGCATGCTTTTCGCTAATTACCGTACTCACACAATTTACATCCGATCGTCATGAAATTTGGCAAATATTATTTTGTAGTCTTTTTGCAACTTCCCTAAAAATTTCAATAAAATATATATGTGTTTTAAAAGTTAGACCATTTGACATGTAGTAATTTTTAATTATGACCCATTGATTTCATTCAGCTTTAATCTCAAAATTCTACTACCTGTCAAATGCCGGCAGGGCTAGACACTAACTGATTGGACCTGATTGGGTACTTGCCCCCACCAATTTATTACTTGCCCGACTTGCCACTGACATGCGTTGTCCACTCAAATTTAAAATGGTGAAAATTGAAGCTGTTGTCCAGCCCAGGGGGCCACTGACTGCAGTCCTAAAAAATTCGTAAAAAAATATTGGATAGTTTAAAAGTTAGACCATTTGACATGTAGTAAATGTCTATTTATGACTCTCCTCTATAACATGTATAAACCCATAAATTTCATCCCGGCTTATTCTCAGAATTCCGTTACATGTCAAATGGTCTACCTTTTGAAATACTAAATGGAATGTCGCGAAATTTTCAGGGTTGTTGCCAAATCACTAGATAATAATGGTTGCAAAATTTCGTGACAATCGCGTGAGAATTGGCGGTCTGGATACAAAAAAGCTAACTTTCATTTTGGACCAACTACCACCGTCGGACAGACTGTAGTCTACAGTACTCACTCAAATTTCACGCAAATTTCAGGGTAAGCGCCGGAATACTTGCAAAATTTCATGGAAATTAGTCAGCGAAAAACACCCAACGCTGGTGGAAGTTGACTGCAACTAAGTCATTCATCATTAACCTGAGCGGTAGGGCGATATTAAGTGAAATTCGGTGATATCGGTATATAGACTCCCCGAATTTCACTCAATATCGCCCACCGCTCAGCCTCGGCTCAGCCTGACTTTTTGCCGAAAAAATGGCAGAAATAAGCGCCGTATACAGGTAACGTTAGGTTTATAGGCCTAATAGCTTGCCAAGTTGAGTGGACGTAGGCCTATGGCTATGCATGGATGATGGAGTTCTCAGTTGGAAAAAATAAAAATTCAGTCACAAAATATTTTTTAATTTAGACGGCAAAAAACGTGGTTCGCGTAATTCACTAGACCCCTAGGCCTAGCCATACTCAGCATAGCCCGACATAATTTGTACATAGGATAATAGGTCTACTTACAAAGTAAACGGTGCTAGGCTATACAATATTTATCCAAATCCAACCATGTCGTCTCCCATGTTCACTGACTTCATAAAAATGGCCGCTCGTTTCTCCTGGAGTTCGCGGGTATTAGACCACGTGACTTCATAACGGCCAGTGATTGGTTGGAAGTGTGTATACCGGGAAAGTGTACATTATATTTTCAACTGAATCCGCCAGAGGGCACCACCAGCTGATGGTATTAGCTGCCCAATATCCATTGCTATGATTTTTTTCAATAAATTTAGTAGAGATTACAGGGTATTGAAAGACAGCACAATAATATTGGGTCCTAATGATATTGGGTCCAATACCCAATATTAAGGTAAAAGACCCAATACTAAGTATAGGACCCAATAGAACGCTAATGAAGTTACAACATACCCAATATTTAGGTGAGTTTAAAACTATATATATATATATATATATATATATATATATATATATATATATATATATATATATATATACAATATGTACAGTAGGGTTGGAATGGTTAGTTCTGTGAATCACATATATCGGCATGATATGTACACTTACATTCCGGCTTGCCATTTACACAATTAAACAGACTTAATGTATTTAAAATACTCATTATAACTATTTAAAATAACGTCAAGCACAATACATCATTATCATGGTATATGTACATGGGACATATATGTTTCCCGCACCAAAACCAGAGATAAAATAGCTACTATAACTTATTCTAAATAGCAGCAAAAAGACACTCTGGAAAGCGTAGAAACTTAAGAATTATATACAAGTTTACATTTTGTCTAGTGAGCGTTAAAACACAGTATTAGTAGTTATATGATCTTTAACATGTTACATACTTTATACTTCGTCATTTGAGCGCTTCTCAGTCACACCATAGACATTTCCACATATCATTAAATATTAACACCGGGAGTGAAAACCTTCCAGACCTCAAAGAAAGAGTCAGTTGACAGAGCAGCTCTGACTAATTCCTTAGGGTCCCACCCGGTCCAATAACACAGGCGACGGGAAGGGTCCCCTAAACTTAAAACAATAAATCTAGCCCTAAACTTAAAAGAATAATCCCAAGTGAAATAATCTAATATATGGCAATGCCCAGTGTCTGACCATGAGAAATGTCATTAACATGATAAAGTTAATTAGAATGAGATTAAAAGAACAGATATATACATCATTAATTAAAATATTACTGGATATATACAATCTAAAGTATAACTAGCTCATCAGTACTGCGCCGAATTGCGGCAGACCGATGAACTGGACACGACGCCCTCACTAAAAATGATTTTCCACATGATTTACACATATTTTCTACAGCTTTAGGGCTGAATAGCACCACACATATAATACTAGTAGTGGAAGCCCTTGTACCTGGCCAAGTTCGTGAGTGTGGAGGTTGTTAAACTACTTTTTTCTCAAAACACACATAAGTATTCTTTGCAAGAGCATTGATTATTGCATGGTTTTCACTGCTCATGATAGATTTAAATTGTTCAGTATCGCATTGGGTGTTAAAGTTGGTGATATATTTTCCAGCCTCAGAGAGAAGAGCTTTTCTATCGAGTTCGAACGTATTACACTGCATTAAGAAATGAATTTCGTCATCAACTTGAGTCGTCTGACAACGTCGGCATATACGATTAGCTACAGGGGTTCTGGGTCTGGTATGTCTCCCCCTTTCTATTTCTAAATTGTGGGAGCTAAGGCGAAGCCGAGCCACCGCAGCGATTAGTCTTGTGTCAGTCAGATCACTTACATATGTAGCGAGTTTCGGAAAAAAAGAGAAAGTGTTGTATGTTCTAAGTTTTGTGTGTTGGTTCTGGCATGAGATTTTTTCAGTCCAGTCATCAATAAATTTGTCTTCAGTTTGTTGTTTGACATTATTTATGAACCTACACCTTCTTTCTATCGTCTGCGTTTCCCAGAAAGCACCCAGATTCAGATTAAAAGTTAATGTTTTTGCATGCGTAGTGTAGCTTTTAATCGCGTATAATGCTTTTTTAGCCTGCTCTGACAAGTATGTATAATTTTTAGCAAATATATTGGGGCTGTTGCTGCACCATAGTCCGAGATATTTGTATGATTCACATATTTCTAGTCTGTCCTCTCCTATCTTAAATGCATATGTCTCATCTGCGTACCCTTTATTGTATATGACTACTTTACTTTTAGGTAGGCTAACTATTAGTTGCCATAATCTACAGTAGCCCCAAAATAATGAGATCTGCTTCTGTAGTCCTTCGGCTATATCCGAAAAAAACACAATATCGTCAGCAAAAAGTAAATAAATAATTACCATACCCCCTAATTTGACACCTAAGCTTCCATCTAGATATTCTGAGATGTCGCAAAGAAATTCTGTGAAAAGTTTCGGGCTTAAAACGCTTACTTACTCGTTTATTAGCTCTTCTCTCTTGGCTTTTCGGCACATTTACCTCTCTGCTCGGAATTTGCGATTGTGAAAATTTACAGCTTCTGTAACGGTACGTGCTAGCAGATTTGTCCCCTGATTATTTAAATGAAGTTTGTCTTTCATGTAGTAGGCATTCCGACCCTGTTGGAAAGAGCTGGTGTCCACTATTTTAACTTGTGGGATTTTGTCTGCCTTGTATTTTAGGAATGCATTATATGTATCGATTTTGTCATTCAGATCCGGATTGTCCCAGCGGTATGGTAAGGCTACCATGTGTATGTCGGCTGTGGGATTAAGAGATACAGCTGTGTCTATTAACTTGTCACTGGCTAGTATGGTCTGTCCTAGTGATGTTTTTTGCGAAATATTGTTAGTACCACAGAGAAGCATTAGGCGATTACTGTCCAAATATCCTTTGTTGTGAACTATATCGTTATGTATGCGATCAACAGTTGCACCACGTTTTACATATACACAGGTATTTTTTCCACGAAGTCTCTCCCCTAAGCCTGCTCCCAGTGAATCTGTAATTACTGTGGTTTTCGTAATCTTAACTACAGGGGAGTTACGCTTGTTTGGCTGGTCAGGTGTTATGTTACGATTTTCAGCTGGTGTATTGTTTTTTTGTATATGTACAGGATTTTGTTTCGTTGTCCTTCGTTTTTTGTTTTTCTTGCTTTTCACCTCTCTAAATCCTTCTGGTATCGCTACGTTTTGCGGTTGTATTGACTGGGTACTTTTCTGGCTTTTTACATGTGCCTTCTTTTCTCCCTTCTTTTTCGTTTTTCTCGGGGTTGATTTTGTACTGTCTGTCGCTGTTGTTAATTTCGTGATTTCTTTCTTTAATCTTATTTTCTCGTTTACTAGTGCTTTGTTTCCTCTGTCAATTTTAATGTTTAGTCTTTTACGCTTCGAATACATCTTTGAATTTGGTGAAGAGATGTGATGTGTATCTTAGCCGACAATATATCTCAACATTACATCAAATTTGTCAGTTATGTCGGCCATCTTGGATTTTGCTTTCGACCAGCATGTGCCATATTTAGGAATATTTAAATGTTTTTTTTGTGCCCAACGATAATGTTTTTGACAAAAGAGGTAAAGCTTTGTAGCAAATAAGCCTATACTTGTCATTTTAATAGAAATTGCGATCATCTTGTATTTTATTTTCCGGCGCCTTCGTCGAACAGTACATAAGGTATACCCTAGCTTAACTTCTTCCGAAATATTTTTGGGCCTCTACACAATTTGTAAAGCTTGCTGGAATGTGATACTAGAGGTATTGAAGAACATAAAGTCGAAGAGTTTAGTAAAAAAAAAAATTTCCGCAGGTCGTCCCTTATTGACTAGCCTAGTATAGAACTACCCGAGAAAAAAAACATGTTGCTTTTCAGAGATATCCTTACTGACAAAACTAAAAATGTGATTATACAACGTTCCATTATAAATGCTATATGGCCTACTCAATAAAGATACAGGCCTATGATTACTCACTTTGTCACGATCTCCTTATTTGTGAATTGGTGACACATATAACTTATATGATCCTTTTTAAACTGTTATGAAAATTCTTGTAAGTAGCTGATCGAATAAAGGTTGACTTTATGTTGTTTAAATGTTGTACCAACGTCGTCGCCAGTGGCCCAACATGTAGTCAACATCTCTCTTCATTATACCCATACCAGCAAACACTAGACGTTGAACCAATATTGGGCTAATACTCTAATACATACAAAGCCAATGTCGTAGACGATGGACCAACCATAGTCAGCACTAACGTCACTACTTGTTGGGTACCTGCAATACAATTCAAAGGTACCAGTATGTCTGGTTTCCGTCTTTTGTTTGTTCTTTCAGAAGTTTAGGACTATTTAAATAAAAAACGAAGGACAGCTCGACCCAAGTGCTGCAAGCCAGTTATTTTATATTGTCCGGCTCTCGTGATTGTACTCGAAATAAAACTAGCTCCGCTTGTTCTATTTCTCATACAAGACTCGGGGCCGTACAACAATTAACATTACTAATTGCATCAAGTAGTTTCATTCATGTAAACATATCTTTCATTCAATCTGTACCATTAAATATATATCCAAATGCAAAGTCAAAAGTGAAAATAATGTAGTAGTGTAATGACACTTAAAGGGTTTTAATTGACCCCCCCCCCCCCTCCGGCTTTCCTGGAAAATATGAGACATCCACCCAATCTCAGGTAAATGTTGCTCCACCATCTTCGACGCTGGCCTAACATTTACCCACATTGGGTGGAAGTCGCGTGTTTGCCGGGAATTCTATATAAGCATTGTTGCCTCTGAACTGTTTCCATGTTGCTCCGCCGTCTGCCCTCGTTTGATCGAAGCTTCTTGTTTGGGAAGGAAGATAGGCCTATACTTACTTACGGTACCCCAACAAGCGGCCGGCCCCGATAGCTCATTCGGTCCGGTCGTGGCTCGAAAATCTGAGGTACTGGGTTGGAATCCCGACCGGGTCGGATGTTTGTCATCGGGGTTGAGCACATACAGTACTCCAAACTGTCCAAAGGCCTGGCGTGTACAGTGTTGTCTATGATACTGTGCACAATCAAGCACCCCTTGAAGTCATTCGATAATAGTAGGCTATAATCCTGACTTCAGGGTTCCTCCTGTCGCAATATTGCCATCATTGTGCGTTTCAGCAAACACGAGACGTTGACGTAATGACTGGTAATTATAAATGTTGGCCAGATTTTACAAGGAGCTGAATTGTCATTCGGCATCCCATCAAACATGATAGTATTACGTTAAACCAATGCTGTGCCAGTTTTAGATCAACAATGTTTGGCCCAACATTAAACACGGCATAGACTTAAAGTATCGTTATCAAAATAAAATGTATTAAAAAAATCGAGGGTCGTGGGTCGAGTTTTTTCGAGATATCTCTGATGTTTTCTGAAAATATCATTTTTCCGGGTCAAACCCTTTTGCTCTTGGACACTCAACGTTAGACTAACATCGCAGTCCAACATTTTGGGGGTTAACCCTTTGACAGCCAAGGGCGACTAATCGTTTTAAATATTTTTTATTGGATGATTAAGGGAATGTTATTGGGAAAGAAATGTGTGTTTAAATATCAATATATGCAAATGTTTGCTATCAAATTAAACAAATATGCGTAATTTCCACCCACTTAAAGTTGTGAATCGCGGTAGCGAGACACAACTTGGAGTTGGTAAAAAATTAAATAAGATGACTTAGCGCGTAAACATGGTAAAGGGTTGATGTGTCGTGTTTACCAGAACGTGTTTACTATATTTTGATGACATCACAGCAAAAACCACCTGCTCAACCAAGATCGGTTTCATGCTATTCTGGCCTAATTTGATATTCGCCTCTGGAATCAGTAAAAAACACCACGTGTTCCGAAACATAGTGGAGGGGAGATCTTTCTAACTAGGTGTTAGCCTGAACACTGATATTTAGTAACAGGGCTAGTGGTCAGGCCAACTAGGTGTGTGAGGTGCAGCCCGCACAAACTGCACGTGTGTTCACACTTCGCTGGTCATCCCATGACCTGATGAATGTACACTGACCAGATCCAGTTCAGTCTCTCAGCGAACCAGGTTGCGTGCAGGCATGCCACCTGCCGTGTTACCTTGGATTTGTGCTTGTACACAGAAGAATTGCAGACCTCGGTCAGTGGAAAGAAATATATAGAATGTTTTATTAATGTTAATGTTAAGCTTGTTTATCACAAATTATACATGTTGCTGCTATTAAATTTCTTCCAACTAAGTCCTAAAATATTGCATAATTCTAAAAATATTGTCTTAGAAGACTCGAAAAGAATGTAATGTAACGTATCTCTGATATTAAAAAGGGTAGTCAGCATGGTCAGCATGGCCAAGTCACACTGAACCAGTTCGAAGAATGTTTTTGTGTCATTGACATGTCTACAGGTATATCATCCAAAGCTATGGAACACAGTAGTTAAATAAAGAGACTCATAATTTCAGAACAATTGTCTGGGCAATTACTTCAGGGAAGTTTCATAAACACCTAATAAATTCATCAACCTATTAATAACAAAATTTAAAATATCAACATACCGCTAAATATAATGTTTAACTCGTTAGATGATATTTATGCATGGCATGATAGTTCCCGAAACATATGCGTTAACTTATTTTTTTTGGCTCTAAACATGGGTGTAATTTTTCTCTGGAATAATTTAAAAAATGGTATACATATATACCACAGTTCGCTAATTTCCGTTGATATGATATATAGATCTAGACAAATAGGGATTATCACACCGAGGTGTGCTGAACTCGCGTCACTATCTCATTATAGACTGCTTGCACGAGTTTGCGCAGTAAACAATGGTCTGATTAAAACAGTTCCGAGTTGCTCACTGTGTGGCGTGTTGTCATTGATAAGTGTGTAGCAGTTGTCTGATTAAAACAGTTCAGCGTTGCTCACCGTGTGGCGTGTTGTTATTGAAAAAGGTGTATTGGCCTCCATTTATAGGGAATTCGGAACACTTCATTGTCCTCGGTGTGCTGCTGGAATGTCGAAACAACAGTACACATTATGGCCCGTCACTTCTCCATGTCGAAGTCACACATTAACTCGGTTTCAATATACGGGATCATTGAAAAAGTTCGTGCACAGCCATTCAACCATAGTATAGGATCTCGCCCTCCACTATGTTCCGTAACACGTTGTGGAGGGTGGCGTTTGCTAACTATTCAACCACAACACCTTCACTGGTAGGCATACGGCTTGAAAGCTGGTCCAGCGCACAGACCTTTGTATAATAACTCATACTATATTTGACTAAAATTATTCATGTTACTAATGGAGGACTTTGTGCGTAATAGCATCTATCGAAACTCCACCTAGCCCAGAAAGACTTTACATTTCCAGTAATAGTTTTTGCTAGTAACTAATAATCAGTGGACTAAAATGATATGATAATTCACAAAGCAAGTCATCGTGACACCTACTTCAATTATTTTGCTAAACTGAGATCACCCCACCTGGTCGTTTAACCCTTTGACTTCCAGGCCGGAGTGCATGCCAGGATCCAGATATATTGGTGTAGGAGTTCTATTTTTCGTCATTTAAAGCTGGAATTGCTAACGCAATTTCCAGCTTCAAATGACGAAAAATACATAAATGTAGTATATATTTGACGAAAATTTGTGTCATTTTATGGTTACGTTCATTGACAAATGACGACGGAAATTTCCGTCATGTATGGTAGTGAAAAGGTTAAGACGGCGTCGACTACATGGTGTTTAGTTAGGAAGTCATGTACCATATCAAGTTACCAGGTTAAGAACCATGGTTTGTTCTGGTTGATCACAAAGAGCCCGTAACAAATACTTGGGAAGCCATGCAACCTATCTGGAAGTTCATTTTGGCTCGTTGAACATAACTGTTAAAATGTTATTAATTACACAAGTGGGCCAGAAGATTGATAATTTTGATAATTTCTTATCAGGCCCGGCCGTAGTCCAGGAGCCTTAAAGGTGTAGTCAACTGTTAAAATTCGCGGGACAAGGGTCCCCCAAAAGGCAATAGTGCCCGTGGGTAGGCCAAGTCCCTATTCCATAATAATACTAAATATGCGTTTCATACCCAAAGCCTCATTAAGAGCAAGTTCTCAAATCACAGCAAGTTCATATATACTTGAGCGACATCTATGAGTTTATAATTCAAAGCTCTTGGCCCTTACCCCTACTTGGTCGCTTGCTTGCAAACAAACTGACTGTATTACTGAGGGGATGTGGAAACTGCTTGACCCAAGCTTGTATTGACATGCCCCGTAAACACAAAACATTTGTATGACTTTATGCAATGTTGGACCAACGTCGAAGACGTTGGGCCGACGTTGTATAAATGTTATACAAATGTCTTGTGTTGCTGGGCAGGAGGATTTTAACTCAAACATTGTACATTTATTCAATGTTGGGCCAGCGTCGCAGACGTTGGACTAGCATTAAAACAGCATTGGATCAATGTCCCGTTTAAGTAGTATCTTGTAATCAGTTCAGTGGCTATATTAATGCCGTCAATCTGTACTCAATAGACTACTGTTGGCCTACACTTGACCGTCCTAGGCATGCGCGTTGTGCAGTTGAATCATTCTTTAAGTTTATTTTACCTGAGTTTGTGTCCAATTTAGGGAGAAGAGGGGTGCTGTGTGTTGAAAAAGGTTGACACTTCTGTACATCAGTCCTTATGAACATGTCAAATATAACGTTTGAGGTATCTAGGTTAAGTACTTTCGTCTTTAAAAAGTGTTCAGAAAAAATACATTCACGATTAAATATAGTGATTAGATCTTAAAGGGGTTTGGTTGGGCCAGCGTCGCAGACGGTGGCCCACATTACATCATCATTGGGTCAATGTATCGTGTTATCTGGTGTTTCTGGGGCCGGGATGAAAAGCGTCACCCGCATAACAATGCAGCAGTCTGAAAACAGGTAAAATCACCCAATGCTATTTCAATGTCGGGCCAGCGTCGAAGACTGTGGGTCAACATTGAAACAGCATTGGCTTAATGCCACTTGTCTGCGCAAATTTTACAGCATACCCAGTAATGGATTAGTGTTGGGCCAGCGTCGTAGACGTTTGACTGGCATTGAACCAGCAATGGGCTGCGACTCTGGCCCAACATTGAACCGGAATTCGTTGGACATGCCTATATACATCCTCTGTAAGAGGTACATCGTAGGCAAGTGTTGAATGACTGTTGACCAGCACCGGCGATGGTGGTGAAAGGAGTACACGTTGAAGATATATTTTAACTAGTTTCCTTGGTTCTTTCCTTAATTATATCCTGGATATTTAGGATTCGGGCCCATGAGGAAGACCAATACACTGTTATGTTTCGAAAATATTAGCTGATTTTTTTTGCTTACATGTAGATCACTCAAACAGACTAAAGCTGGGCCTCGGAGTTCGGGAACTCTACTAGTTTTATAAGGGAGGCTTATTTTGATTCAAATTTTTATTTTAGTTATATACACGCTTATATTACTACTCAGTTTTTGGTATATCTGCACTATGGGGTCTATACTGTCGTTGTCGGTGATTGTCAATGGAAGTATTCGTGGAGGTACTTAAATGACCTACTCATTCAAGACTTTTTCCGGATATACGTTCTCGGATTTTCTACATTCGAGTGATAAAGCGATACAATATGAATTCGCTGATGCCAAGGTATGTGAACATTATTTATAAAATTTGCGACCCAGCAACCATCTGCACAAAATCAGTCAAATGCAGTTTACAAAATTGTGCATTATCACATGTGTAAATAGTGGCATTTCTCTGTTATCGTCCATATTTGAGCAATGCCCGATTAAGAGACCAAAGTTTTGTGCAGATGGGTGTTATATCACTAGTTGACGACTAACATAAATCGCACTTTGACAAGCGATGCTAGGGCCATTAACAGCCAAAATGACCTTTATTTGACCAATTCCTAGTTTTTGCGTAAGTTTTTATTCTCATATGATCACATGTTATTTACAGTTTGGTCTCGTTTATACTCCAACCAATGATTTTTTGTTTCCATTCGCATGCTCCCATGTAAAAACCGCTAATAAATAGGAGATAAATAAACATTCTGACGCTCAATACATCAAGCATATAACCTTTTAGAACTATTATGTTAATATTATCACAACCATCATTTGTTTTTTATTTTGTTAAATTTTATTCAAAGTGTGTGTGAATTTAAAAAAAGTTACAAAAAGCATTTGTGAACTTTAAAGCGTTTTTTGTGACGTCCAAAATTTTTTTTACCGATTCACTTAAGTCTTAAGCAAAACAAAGAGTTAACTCGGCTTACTCGTTATTAAAATAGCAAAATCCAGGTTGCAGCTCTGTTTTTTCTGCTTCCATTTTCATACTACATACATTCAAGAATAAAAAAACAAGAGCAATCAGCACAGCTAGTGATGATAAAAAGTCATTTACTAATGACAGAAAGAACATGTGAAGGTAGTGCCGCCACCTTCACATTAAGGTATTCTTCATACACATGATAAACAAATGTGAACCATAGCTACAATACCTATGTAGGAATCCTAATAGTTAAATGAACAATAACTCCTTTCATACGAGTTGTATTATAAAACAGAAAAATATTAAAATTACAATAAATACTTCCCCAATAAAAATATATAAAACATATAAAATAAAGCAGCGAAAAAAGGGTAAAGGGAGGAATCGCCACATACCATGATTAACCCCCCCCCCCCCAATATCTGGATATAGCTATATTGCTCTATATATATACTCAGATAGCATTCAATTATATACCGATTCAGCGAGTTCGAACAGATTCGCCGTTATTTTTTAGAAGCAAATGGGTCACAGGAAACTGGCAGAAACCACTAGGTGCTATTGCTCACCAATAATGCAGCATTCGTTTATGTAATAAACTATCAAATTTGTAAGTTTATGAAAGTTATAGCTAGTCAGACAATTAGTAATAACATATATAAAGTTCAATATTGCAGTTAAAGCTAAGTTTATTGCAGTGAAAACAATGGTGTTGCAGAATGATAGTCACGCTTTTAGGAAGCAAGAATACATGTATGCTCTGTGGATGGAGCCAAAGATGACATTTGTCAGATCACCTACATACCATAAATTGGCTACGACGAGCAAGAAGTTGTTGCATGCTTATCTCGCTCCGGCTACGAGAGTATCCTATTAAAAACACTTAGAACGTTTACAGTCATTTATGTTAGTGTATCACAGTGAGCATATGTGGCCAAAACGCCGTTTCTTACATCAAAATTGTACACACCTAGCACAATTACATATACTGTTTCAGCAATATCATAATATGTTCATAAATTGACTGGTTGGGAAGACCCAGCAGATTCCTTTTTACTTTAAAAAATGTTGGTTGGTGGCAAAAAATACAGCTGGTAATATATACACAATACCACCTATAACTAAGCTATTTTAAACAAATTAGCGGGTATCATCCCTACACTTCTTGAGACAGAATATGTTTAGTTTGCTCTGAAAGCTATGTTTTCTTCGGCTTTATTCGCCCTCCTAAGGGTCACGGAGTGAATAATATTCAACACTAAAGATTTTAAGAACATTCACCTTTTAGATTTTGCCTTCGAAGGTAAACGTTTACTACTTACACTTCACGTTACTGGACAAATAACACTAGAATAGCTTTTGGCAACTTTTTTGCTAGTGCTACAACATCATCCAAAGTCTCATAATTGCCTGAACTAAATTTCTGCGGGATACTGTAGATCTGGTAATATTCGCGAGGTTTTAATTTTCGCGGGGTTTTAATTTTCGGGAATTTCGCGAGAAAGACAAATTCGCGAATTCAAGAATCTCGCGAAAATTATTATTATAATAGCGCTACTAAAGAAAAATGAAAATTCGTGAATTCTAAACTTCGTGAAAAGTAAAAAAAATCAGAAATTCGCGAAAATTTCAACACGCGAAATTTAACACATCTACAGTAATGAGCTCATAGGATCGTTTTCCGGAATAGAAAGATTATGAATTAATCTGAACGCCCCTGTTTCTTTCCTTCGGGCTATATGCCTAGAGGCGACTTACGAAAATTATCAAATGATACCCCATCAAAGGAACCCGCAATTCTTCATTTTTCAATCTCCTAATTATTTGTTTTGATGAGCAGCCTCGGAATTTTGATACGAAGAAGCATGATTATTGGATGTGTCTTTGTGTTCACCTTTTTTGCAGTATCATAACTACTTATTTTTAACCTGCTCTCCAGATGATTTGTTCTGATTGGAGTTGAAAGTGCTTTTTTTAAACAACTGTTTGTCTGATGTTTCTTGTCTCAGTTTGAACAGGTATGTTAAAATTTACATTGTGATTTGTTACAAAGATCCGCTTTGCTCAAATTTTAGGAATTGTCCTGAATGGAAATGGTTTTGTTGGGATTGAAAATTGTGGTTTCTTTGGGATCGAAAATTGTGAAAAGGATTGGTTGATATAGGAAAGGATGATTTTGAATTTGTCTGTGCAACCGAAAAATACAATGCCCAATGCACTTGTTGCCAGGATAACTTGTGTTGCCATAGGACCCGTCTGAAACCTTCGTCATACTGCTTCCATGATTTCCCACCAAATTTTGTTGTCATGTCCTGCTTCAGCCAAAATGCGTGCGCGAATGAAAATGGAATCTATCCACTGCTCTAGGAACAAATTTCTTTTGATGTTGCGCTATTTTGAATGTGTTATCGCCCTCACCATCAGTTAGCTGAAATGATGGTGGTATTTTGTCATTTGGTGCCAAAGCTCGTGAGAAATGTATGCTCCTTTGAGAATTTCATTATTGTTAGCAGTGGACACATATGCCCCAAGCGGAGTGGATACACATCCATACTGGTGAAAGCTTTTACTTTCCCCAGCATGCGTCGGCAATTCTCGCATGAATTCCTCGTCCAGCTCGCATCCACCTCAAATAATGTCCAGTGCTAAATGTGCTGTCATATTTGCTGTATCCACCGCCTCAGCCCTTTCTTAAGGGGTGTTCAGCTCACAGGCTGGACGGGCGGAAGAGGTAGCAGACCACTTCCATGCATCGTCAGTATTATCTGCTTGGCTATCTCTCCTACCAGTGTGGGTGGATCGACTCTATGTTGATATGCTGGTGGGGAGGAGTCTATTTTTCATCTTTTGCCCTTGGGCTTTGCCGACATGAGTCGGCCTGTTTGCTGCTGCTTCTTTCCAGGTGATTTTCTCAAATACAAAACAGTCCGAATTGGGCCATAAGACATTTATCACAACATTCCATACATAAGTGAACCTGCCCATATTAGCCAACTGATAAAAATCAATTGCACCAACACAGATGTGTTACTACTGGTCAGATGGATTATTTGCTATATTATGACCTGCACCAGCACAGGTTTATTCATAACAACAATTATAAATACTGCATACTAGTAAATCATGCACTGCAACTACACAGATCTATTCATAATAGGAATAGAAACCTTCCATACTGGCAAAATATGTACTACACCAAATCAGATTTCGTCATCATATTAATTATAATCCATTCATACCAGGAATGGATATGTACTGCACCAACACAGATGTACTCATATATTCTTGCATACTAGTAGGATGTGTACTACACCAACACAGATTTATCAAAAACAAGGTAATTAATCCCAGTAAACCAGTATCATGAACTGCACCAACACAGATCCATCCAGTTAAAGGACTATTTTATTCTTGTGTACTAGTCAAAAGTAAACTGCGCCAGCACAGATTCATTCATCATAGAAAAAACTCTGGAAACTAGTAAATATAAACTGCAAACACACAGATTTATATTCATAAAAGGAATTAAATTCCACATACACAAGACAAATATGAACAGTACCGACACAGATCTAATCAGAAAAGACTGCCTGCTAAATTTATTTCAGCTTCGCAGGTTACTGTAAAGTGTAAAGTCGATAGCACCTGCACCAGCACAGCTCAGTCATACTCAGATTACTATATATATATGATTATAGTATTCATCTACAGAGCACAGCTCAGTCATACACAGATAATCAAATATATCATTATAGTATTCATCTAGACAGTTGTATAATTTTCCGTGGCTGACATACATGTATGTATTATTACCACATCAATAATAATTTTAATTTCGAGAAACTAATCTATCACACAGATATATTTGTATGACTTCATTATATAGTTTGTGATAATCATGGTCCGGCAGATCTGAAGCAAAATGACAAAATTTGGTCTTAAATATTCGTCCAGATTTAGGCAATAAAAAATTAACTTACTAGATTTAATTATTTACCTCAGCCAGTTTGTTATTGACATGCTTAATTGGCAGTATAAATAGCCTTCAACATGGCACCCCGTACAGCATAGTTTTTCATACCCCTCCTGTTTCACTGGGCACCGTCTTAGTCTATATAATTTTTCCAGTTTAGTAACATTCTTCTGTGTGACCATAATGTAATTCTTTGGGGAAATTCACAAAGGAACTGTACTCTTTCAGGATATCAACCATGCTGTTGTATCCTTTTCTGAGATTGAAGCGTGATCCTCTTTATTGACTTCGATACAAAGGTTGGCCAATGCATACAGAATGTACGCCTTTCTGAGTATTCAATCTTTGAGCAAGATTCAAAATTTCTTTAGCGATGGTTTCCTGATTCACTCCATCAGAGTTCAAGTCATTTTCACCGATTTGTAATATAACATGATTGTCTTTCAAAACATGTTCAACCTGATCGGCATTTTCTATGAGTCTAGGCTCATGTGTCCCAGAAAATTCCCGAAAGATCACATTTCCGACTTTTTTGAACAGGTCCAGCTTATTGTCCTTCACGTAATATTTCAAACGCTTCACATGACTGTGACCAAAAACAATGATTTGTTTATCCTCCATTTTATCCGCCATTTTATGCACCATGGAATGGGAAATTGAGTCGCAAGGAAACTCTAAAATATCACTGACTGACTGAGTCTGATACCAGGCTAAGCTAGTGGAAAGCTATAATACTTTGTGTATGTTTCCAGAATGTCATCTTGTATTTGAGTATCAACAGTGTTGGTCGGGGTGCTGCTCCCGGCAGATAGTGGAGGACGCCCGGAGACTGGCAATACGCATGTTGCGTCTGCTGCTAAGCGTGCGCATCATCGTGTCCTTGATCCTGCCCCAGGCCGAGAACCGGTTAAATGTTCCTGACCCCAGGATCCACCAAATCAGATGGACGGCATAGTCTTGTCCACCAACAAGAAGATAGCTGACCGGATCAGCAGCGTCAACATAGCGTCCTATCTGGGTCATCCTGGATTTAGTCACAAAGGTGGACCCACAGGGATCTGTTGAGCGTGTTGAGTAATGACTGTCTCCACCTTAGCCCTGACGGTGTCAGGATGCTGGCTCGAGAGATGTTGTCTGCAGTGGCATCCCTGCTCACTGCTCTTGTTGCATCACCTCCAGTGCCTGTTGAGCCAAGTAAGATTCTGCTTCTTCTGATCCAGCTTTGATCCAGCAAGCTCAGCGAGTCCATTAACACCTGCACCAGCTCCTGCAGCTCCAGGTTGGTCAACTGTCCGTCGACGTCGTCGCGGTCAGCTGTACAGTGTGTCCTGTCTTAATGGAGTACGCATGTCCTACACTGACGTGAGTGGGAGCGTGCCCGTACAAGTGTCTCCTCCCGGGACTCTAGCTCCAGCTCCAAGGAGAGTCCCACGAGTTCCAGTTGCCCGTGATCACTGTGCCTGCAGCTCGTGGTAGACCTGCCCCGTCGCCTGCCAGTCCCGAGGTCCTGCAGTAGTTCGTGATAGGCATTATACAGTGGCTCGTGATAGGTATTTAATTTATACAGTGGCTCGTGATGGTTCCTGATTCTACAGTGGTTGGTGATATGCAACCTGGGCTGATGTTTACATTATGTCTGCAGTATTTTGTAAAATTAAAAAAAATCTTACAATAAATTTTAGTAAATCGAATGAAATCCTAAGCGATTCAATAGTATAAAGAATTATGACTTTGCGTGCTATCAAAGTGTCACAAATTGTGGTTTTGTCTGCTTTCCAACTGTCGTGAATTATGATTTTGCGCTATCATAGTGTCACTATTTAGAATTTAGCGCTCTATGAAAGTGTCGCAAATTATGATTTTGCACACTTTCAAAGTGTCGCAAATTATGATTTTGCATGCTATCAAAGTGTCACAAATTAGGATTTTGCGTGTTATCAAAGTGTCACAAATTATGATTTTGCGCAGTATCAAAGTGTCACAAATGATGATTATACACGCTATGAAAGTGTCACAAATTATGATTTTGTGCAGTATCAAAGTGGCACAAATAATGATTATACACGCTATGAAAGTGTCACAAATTATGATTTTGCGTGCTATCATAAGTTATGATTTTGCATGCTATCAAACTGTCACAAATTATAATTTTGTGTGGTATCAAAGTGTCACAAATTATGATTTCGCGTGGTATCAAAGTGTCACAAATTATGATTTTGCATGCTATAAAATGTCACAAATTATCAGATTATGCTTTTGCGTGCTATCAAAGTGTCATAAATTATGATTTTGCGCACTATCAACAGTGATCAAAGTGTCATAAATTATGCTTATGCACGCTATCAAAGTGTCACAAATTATGATTTTGCGCACTATCAGTGTCGCAAATTATGATTTTGTTGAAAAATAATTCTCAGAAATTTGTTCCGATCCATAGGGAAACCCTTATTTTGGTGCACATACATTTTCTTCCAGCCAGTGGTGATCAGGTGATGCATGAAAGATGGCACATAATGTGTCTGGACAAAGCGTCAGTTGGTATCTGTACACGTGGGTGTTGTATTAATGTGCTTTAGTACAGGGTTTGACTGTTAGGTCTAAATACAAAGAAATATAAAGCCATACTGTTTCATGCACCGAAATTGCATGTTTCATTGGAAATCGTTTGTGGCCGATTGACACAGAATATAATAGGTGATAATCAGTTTTATTCTACCGGGCGTATGAGCTGTATGAAGTGGGTACGTAAACTACAATAAGTTTTCTTTATACCCCAAATAGGATCATAGCGTATGAAAACATATGGATGGTTAAACACCAAACATAACATTTCTATAAGAGCATACACGTGAGGAAATGCCTTATTTTCACCCGGTCGCAGTTTCATTCAATGTGTCTAAATCGTGACACGGTATACGCCGAAAAATAAATAATGGTTACAGAATTCATGCCCAATAATGTAATGAACCATACTTTAAAAGCATAGATGGTGTCTGGGTGTAATATTACTGAGGCATCTAGTGGTCAAACCAAAGCTCCACTTATTGGTGTAATAAATAGACAATATTGGGTCCTCATGAGCGCTTGGTGTTAAGCCCATCTCAAATTAGACATCAAGGTATATTTATGTCTATCATAATGAGCATCTGATCAACAATAATAACAGCAAATTAACGGAAATTTTCGATAGTCAGGAAGTCAGCGACCGATTCATTAAAGAATAATTATGTATTTATTTATATTTATTGAAGAAAGATTTAACGTGCACTAATAAAACTTGGAAGTTAAACTAGTTGAAGAAGATGCCAACGGCCACCATCATACCCCACCCCGTCCTTATAATGGGAACGCATGAAGGCTATGCAATGTGTTCTATAAATGATAACGTGTGTAAAGTTATATTCATAGTAGATTGGACAAGGCGGACATGACCAATGTTAAGAAGTAAATGTCTGTCCTCCGAAAAGAGGAATATTATTATAATAGTTGTTGTCAGTGTGCCATGATTTCTGTATTTATTTTCCTGTCATGCATCTGAGCTCCAAAATGCACTTATGCATCATCTGAGTGTGTGTGCAGTATGAAAAAAGCCCCAATGTTTTTCGGAGATATGCTTTGGAAATATAACCATAACCCTGCTATTTTGGCTCAAGAGATATAGTTCAAAGGCCGTCTGTTTCCATTGGTGTGGTTTTGATATAAATCCACATGTGACACCCGTGCGGATAAAAGTAATCTCCTTGGTGGTGGACCAGATGATGATGATGATGATGATGATGGTGTTAGTCATGGTGCTGGTGGTGGTGGTGGTGGTGATGGTGGTTGTGTAGTAGTGATGGTGGTGGTGAAGGTGGCTCTGTTGGTGGTGATGGTGGTTGTGTTGGTGGTTTGGTAGTGGTGATGGTGGTTGTACTGGTGATGGTGGGTGTGATGGTGGTTGTGATGGTGGTGGTGGTGGTGGTGGTGGTAGTGGTGATGATGGTGTAGGTGTTGGATGTGTCGGTGGTGTTGGTATAGTGTGTTGGTGGTGATGGTGGTATTGTTGGTGGTGTGGTAGTGGTTGTGGTGTGGTTTTGGTGGTAGTGTTGGTGGTGTGGTAGTGGTGATGGTGGTAGTGTTGGTGGTGTGGTAGTGGTGATGGTGGTGGTGATAGTGGTCGGAGTTTATGGTGGTGGTGATGTTGGTGATGGTAGTGGCGATGGTGGTGATGATGGTGATGGCAGTGGTGATCGTGGTGATGATGGTGGTGGTGATAGTGGTGGTAGTGTTGTTGGCGTTCATGGTGATGATGATGGTGATGATGGTGGTAGTGTTGTTGGTGTTGATGGTGGTAGTGGTGACGGTGGTTGTGTTGGTGGTGGTGATGACGATGGTGGTGGTGTGATGATTATGGTGATATGGTGGTGGTGATGGTGGTTGTGTTGGTGATGATGATGATGGTGGTGGTGGTGATGGTGGTGATGGTTATGTTGGCGGCGCTGATGATGGTGGTGATCATTATGGTGGTGATGGTGGTTGTGTTGGTGGTGAAGATGATGATGTTGGTGGTGGTGGTGGTACTGATGATGGTGGTACTGATGATGGTGGTGCTGATGATGGCGGTGCTGATGATGGTGGTGATCATTATGGTGGTGATGGTGGTTGTGTTGGTGGTGAAGATGATGATGTTGGTGGTGGTGGTGGTACTGATGATGGTGGTACTGATGATGGTGGTGCTGATGATGGTGGTGCTGATGATGGTGGTGATGATTATGGTGGTGATGGTGGTTGTGTTGGTGGTGAAGATGATGATGGTGGTGGTAGTGGTGATGGTGTTGATGGTGGTGGTGGTTATGTTGGTGCTGGTTAGGTTGGTGGTGGTGGTGATGATGGTGGTGGTGGTGGTGGTGATGACGATGGTGGTGTGGTGGTGATGACATTGATGGTTGGTGATGATGCCATTGATGGTGATGTTGTTGATGTTGATGGTGGTGTTCGATGCGCCCAAACTGGGACACATGCAAATGTCTGGCAGTGTGGGTGCGCACGCCCCTTTATTTCTGCCTAATAATTTTAAAGTCCCCTAAATTTGCTAAATATATATTTTTCAATACTGATCAGCCCCTGTCTGGATATTGTGTCAGATTATCTGCAATAGGCTTGTAGAGAGAATAGCACTTCAGCCACGGTATAGCGTTCATCCCGACCCCTGCCCACTAAGATAGGCTATATAAATAGACCTACCTGTCATTCTTTCTACATCTAGCTTCTTATAAATTTTCCACCCCACATTTCTTGTCCAGATTTGATCTTTGTGTATCTTTTTCGTTTGGTTGTACAAACCGGGGTTCGACCGAACAAGCTCTATGAGCTCTTCCATCTTTAATAGTGTTAAAGATGGGGTTTTGTTTGCCATATTTGCAGATTATCAGGTGATTATATGTCCAAGTTAAGTTTACCCTCACAAATTTTGCAAAGCAAGTGGCGATACACGGGAAAGTCTATCTGTGTGACGTCATGTTCTGGAATTCCCCATGCGGATTTGCAATGTGGTGCCGAAAAAATTCAACATTGTTGGATTTCTACCCGCGCGGCAAATCCCGCGCGAATCCATTAACAATAATTTACATGGAGGAAAACTAGGTTCGTACACGTACCTACAAATATAATTTTAAAATAATATATTTCGGCTCAGTGGAGGTCAAAGTCCATGCCTGTTGTGATATAACTATTAAACATGTCACAAGTTTTTTCCACAATAAACAGGGCCACTGATGGGATCAATGTATATTAGTTGATGCAGTAGAGGTAATTTATGTTTGATTTAGCGCAAAAACACTATCTTTATCATACCCGAAAAGTCACGGCAACATATGCTTCAATATTGAATAGATGCAATGTCGAAATATGATGCATTTTTCAACAAAATACACATAAATAATCACCTCGAACGGATATTGAACAGTATTTTGGACAGTATTTTGTATACGTGTGAGATGTATAGATACTTATTATTTTCATATTAGTCAAAGGTCAATCAAAGTTATTCAAGGATAATTTTGTGAAAATAAACGAAATATAGTCCTAAATATTTTTTTCTGGTGTGGATATACTAATGCAACTGAAACGTAAATTTGCTTATTTTATGATATACAGCGATGGTTCGATACATGAAAAATATATTAGTGTATATAAATGTCCAGAGGACATGGGCATCTCCTCTACAATAGAGACGTTTTGAATGCGTCTGGCTATGATAAATAGAACAGAAACTTGATTCAGGTTTTCAGCGGAAACCCACGGGGGAAGCTCTTTCATAATTACATACAGACCACTTGGAAGGTGTATGTAGGCCTATGCCTTTTGGAGGTCATGTCCATTGACCTTCATCTCTAAATCAAAATAGCTTAGACACCAACCATCTCGTTTCCGGAGCATATCTCGGAAAACCCATTGGAAGATTACATTCATATTGCACACACACATCTGTTGGGGGTGTATACGACTATATCTGCCTTTCGGGGTGTCATAACCTTTGACCCACTTCTTTACCTACATATCTGAGCTGAAATAGCTTAGACACCCATCTCGTTTCCGGAGCACATCTCGGAAACCCATAGGGAGATTACATCCATATTGCACATACACACATCCTTTAGGGCGTGTATATGACTATATGTGCCTTTCGGGGTGTCAAACCTTTGACCCTCTTGTTTACCTACATATCTGAGCTAAAATAGCTTAGACACTAACAATCACGTTAACGAAGCATATCTCGGAAGCCCATGAGGAGGTTACACACGCGCATACATATTGCACATGCACATAATTTAGGGAGTGTAGATGTGCCTTTTGGGCGTCCAAAGTTCATGTTTGTTGTAATACACATGTTAGTATAAAACATGTCATTCGACCAATTACAATTGTACTCATAACTTACAATACATGCAGTTTTTTTCACATTAAATAGGATCAATAATGTGGTCAATTAATATTATGGCATGCAGCATGGATGATTTAAAGTTGATTTGGCGCAAAAAAAAACTATTTAACTATTTGCAAGACATCATGCTTCAATCGGTTATGCTGGCAGAATAATAGGCAACAAAATATATAGTCTATATAACTTCCAATACCTCAAAAGTATCGTTTCCTTCACCGAAATATATATTAGGAGGGTGCACATGGGTTCTGGAAATTATGGATTCTACCCACTTCACTTTCTACCCATTTTTTGGCTTCACCATTCACTCTTTATAAAGGAAAATGATATAAAAATAGATATAAATTTTTAGCTTAGTTTTTATCCCCCGCTCGTAGGGGATTTTAGTCGCGCCAGGATTCTGTCCGGCGTCCGGCGTCAAAGTTTTCTTGTGGGCGCAAAAACTCAAAAACTACTTTTTTTTGAAATTTTAACATCACATTCCTAGCAACATGGGGACGTGCAAGTGATTTTTTAGAGATGCTACCAAAATTCAAAATGGCCGCCAGGTGTCAACTTTTAAAAAAATTGTGGGCGCAAAAACTCTAAAACTTAAAGTCGAAATTATGCAAATTTTGCTATCACATTCCCCATATATGGAGATGTGCAGGTGACTTTTTCAAGGTTTTACTGAAATTCAAAATGGCCGCCACAGATCATCTTTAATTTTTTGGGGGGCGTAAAAACTCAAAAAATTTGTTGGTCAATTTTTTTTCAAATTTTACATCACATCCCTAGCAACATGGGGATGTGCAAGTGATTTTTTAAAGATGCTACCAAATTTCAAAATGGCCGCCAGAAATCAACTCAAAAATTTTTCATGGGCGTAAAAACTCTAAAACTTAGTCAGAAATTATTCAAATTCTACTATCACATTTCATCTTCGCAGGTTACTGTAAAGTGTAAAGTCGATAGCACCTGCACCAGCACAGCTCAGTCATACTCAGATTACTATATATATATGATTATAGTATTCATCTACAGAGCACAGCTCAGTCATACACAGATAATCAAATATATCATTATAGTATTCATCTAGACAGTTGTATAATTTTCCGTGGCTGACATACATGTATGTATTATTACCACATCAATAATAAATATAATTTCGAGAAACTAATCTATCACACAGATATATTTGTATGACTTCATTATATAATTTCTGATAATCATGGTCCGGCAGATCTGAATCAAAATGACAAAATTTGGTCTTAAATATTCGTCCAGATTTAGGCAATAAAAAATTAACTTACTAGATTTAATTATTTACCTCAGCCAGTTTGTTATTGACATGCTTAATTGGCAGTATAAATAGCCTTCAACATGGCACCCCGGACAGCATAGTTTTTCATACCCCTCCTGTTTCACTGGGCACCGTCTTAGTCTATATAATTTTTCCAGTTTAGTAACATTCTTCTGTGTGACCGTAATGTAATTTTTTGGGGAAATTCACAAAGGAACTGTACTCTTTCAGGATATCAACCATGCTGTTGTATCCTTTTCTGAGATTGAAGCGTGATCCTCTTTATCGACTTCGATACAAAGGTTGGCCAATGCATACAGAATGTACGCCTTTCTGAGTATTCAATCTTTGAGCAAGATTCAAAATTTCTTTAGCGATGGTTTCCTGATTCACTCCATCAGAGTTCAAGTCATTTTCAACGATTTGTAATATAACATGATTGTCTTTCAAAACATGTTCAACCTGATCGGCATTTTCTATGAGTCTAGGCTCATGTGTCCCAGAAAATTCCCGAAAGATCACATTTCCGACTTTTTTGAACAGGTCCAGCTTATTGTCCTTCACGTAATATTTCAAACGCTTCACATGACTGTGACCAAAAACAATGATTTGTTTATCCTCCATTTTATCCGCCATTTTATGCACCATGGAATGGGAAATTGAGTCACAAGAAACTCTAAAATATCACTGACTGACTGAGTCTGATACCAGGCTAAGCTAGTGGAAAGCTATAATACTTTGTGTATGTTTCCAGAATGTCATCTTGTATTTGAGTATCAACAGTGTTGGTCGGGGTGCTGCTCCCGGCAGATAGTGGAGGACGCCCGGAGACTGGCAATACGCATGTTGCGTCTGCTGCTAAGCGTGCGCATCATCGTGTCCTTGATCCTGCCCCGGGCCGAGAACCGGTTAAATGTTCCTGACCCAGGATCCACCA
Source organism: Flabesymbios commensalis (assembly GCA_964017125.1). Lineage (NCBI taxonomy): Eukaryota > Metazoa > Annelida > Polychaeta > Terebellida > Flabelligeridae > Flabesymbios > Flabesymbios commensalis. The sequence goes on from OZ024913.1 coordinate 65,862,676, forward strand.
AATCAGATGGACGGCATAGTCTTGTCCACCAACAAGAAGATAGCTGACCGGATCAGCAGCGTCAACATAGCGTCCTATCTGGGTCATCCTGGATTTAGTCACAAAGGTGGACCCACAGGGATCTGTTGAGCGTGTTGAGTAATGACTGTCTCCACCTTAGCCCTGACGGTGTCAGGATGCTGGCTCGAGAGATGTTGTCTGCAGTGGCATCCCTGCTCACTGCTCTTGTTGCATCACCTCCAGTCCCTGTTGAGTCAAGTAAAATTCTGCTTCTCCTGATCCAGCTTTGATCCAGCAAGCTCAGCGAGTCCATTAACACCTGCACCAGCTCCTGCAACTCCAGGTTGGTCAACTGTCCGTCGACGTCGTCGCGGTCAGCTGTACAGTGTGTCCTGTCTTGATGGAGTACGCATGTCCTAGACTGACGTGAGTGAGAGCGTGCCCGTACAAGTGTCTCCTCCCGGGACTCAAGTGAGTGCGTCTGCTCTAGCTCCAAGGAGAGTCCCACGAGTTCCAGTTGCCCGTGATCACTGTGCCTGCAGCTCGTGGTAGACCTGCCCCGTCGCCTGCCAGTCCCGAGGTCCTGCAGTAGTTCGTGATAGGCATTATACAGTGGCTCGTGATAGGTATTTAATTTATACAGTGGCTCGTGATGGTTCCTGATTCTACAGTGGTTGGTGATATGCAACCTGGGCTGATGTTTACATTATGTCTGCAGTATTTTGTAAAATTAAAAAAAATCTTACAATAAATTTTAGTAAATCGAATGAAATCCTAAGTGATTCAATAGTATAAAGAATTATGACTTTGCGTGCTATCAAAGTGTCACAAATTGTGGTTTTGCCTGCTTTCCAACTGTCGTGAATTATGATTTTGCGCTATCATAGTGTCACTATTTAGAATTTAGCGCTCTATGAGAGTGTCGCAAATTATGATTTTGCACACTTTCAAAGTGTCGCAAATTATGATTTTGCATGCTATCAAAGTGTCACAAATTATGATTTTGCGTGTTATCAAAGTGTCACAAATTATGATTTTGCGCAGTATCAAAGTGTCACAAATGATGATTATACACGCTATGAAAGTGTCACAAATTATGATTTTGTGCAGTATCAAAGTGGCACAAATAATGATTATACACGCTATGAAAGTGTCACAAATTATGATTTTGCGTGCTATCATAGTGTCACAAGTTATGATTTTGCATGCTATCAAACTGTCACAAATTATAATTTTGAGTGGTATCAAAGTGTCACAAATTAAGATTTCGCGTGGTATCAAAGTGTCACAAATTATGATTTTGCATGCTATAAAATGTCACAAATTATCAGATTATGCTTTTGCGTGCTATCAAAGTGTCACAAATTATGATTTTGCGCACTATCAACAGTGATCAAAGTGTCATAAATTATGATTTTGCGCACTATCAACAGTGATCAAAGTGTCATAAATTATGCTTATGCACGCTATCAAAGTGTCACAAATTATGATTTTGCGCACTATCAGTGTCGCAAATTATGATTTTGTTGAAAAATAATTCTCAGAAATTTGTTCCGATCCATAGGGAAACCCTTATTTTGGTGCACATACATTTTCTTCCAGCCAGTGGTGATCAGGTGATGCATGAAAGATGGCACATAATGTGTCTGGACAAAGCGTCAGTTGGTATCTGTACACGTGGGTGTGGTATTAATGTGCTTTAGTACAGGGTTTGACTGTTAGGTCTAAATACAAAGAAATATAAAGCCATACTGTTTCATGCACCGAAATTGCATGTTTCATTGGAAATCGTTTGTGGCCGATTGACACAGAATATAATAGGTGATAATCAGTTTTATTCTACCGGGCGTATGAGCTGTATGAAGTGGGTACGTAAACTACAATAAGTTTTCTTTATACCCCAAATAGGATCATAGCGTATGAAAACATATGGATGGTTAAACACCAAACATAACATTTCTATAAGAGCATACACGTGAGGAAATGCCTTATTTTCACCCGGTCGCAGCTTCATTCAATGTGTCTAAATCGTGACACGGTATACGCCGAAAAATAAATAATGGTTACAGAATTCATGCCCAATAATGTAATGAACCATACTTTAAAAGCATAGATGGTGTCTGGGTGTAATGTTACTGAGGCATCGAGTGGTCAAACCAAAGCTCCACTTATTGGTGTAATAAATAGACAATATTGGGTCCTCATGAGCGCTTGGTGTTAAGCCCATCTCAAATTAGACATCAAGGTATATTTATGTCTATCATAATGAGCATCTGATCAACAATAATAACAGCAAATTAACGGGAATTTTCGATAGTCAGGAAGTCAGCGACCGATTCATTAAAGAATAATTATGTATTTATTTATATTTATTGAAGAAAGATTTAACGTGCACTAATAAAACTTGGAAGTTAAACTAGTTGAAGAAGATGCCAACGGCCACCATCATACCCCACCCCGTCCTTATAATGGGAACGCATGAAGGCTATGCAATGTGTTCTATAAATGATAACGTGTGTAAAGTTATATTCATAGTAGATTGGACAAGGCGGACATGACCAATGTTAAGAAGTAAATGTCTGTCCTCCGAAAAGAGGAATATTATTATAATAGTTGTTGTCAGTGTGCCATGATTTCTGTATTTATTTTCCTGTCATGCATCTGAGCTCCAAAATGCACTTATGCATCATCTGAGTGTGTGTGCAGTATGAAAAAAGCCCCAATGTTTTTCGGAGATATGCTTTGGAAATATAACCATAACCCTGCTATTTTGGCTCAAGAGATATAGTTCAAAGGCCGTCTGTTTCCATTGGTGTGGTTTTGATATAAATCCACATGTGACACCCGTGCGGATAAAAGTAATCTCCTTGGTGGTGGACCAGATGATGATGATGATGATGATGATGGTGTTAGTCATGGTGCTGGTGGTGGTGGTGGTGGTGATGGTGGTTGTGTAGTAGTGATGGTGGTGGTGAAGGTGGCTCTGTTGGTGGTGATGGTGGTTGTGTTGGTGGTTTGGTAGTGGTGATGGTGGTTGTACTGGTGATGGTGGGTGTGATGGTGGTTGTGATGGTGGTGGTGGTGGTGGTGGTGGTAGTGGTGATGATGGTGTAGGTGTTAGATGTGTCGGTGGTGTTGGTATAGTGTGTTGGTGGTGATGGTGGTATTGTTGGTGGTGTGGTAGTGGTTGTGGTGTGGTTTTGGTGGTAGTGTTGGTGGTGTGGTAGTGGTGATGGTGGTAGTGTTGGTGGTGTGGTAGTGGTGATGGTGGTGGTGATAGTGGTCGGAGTTTATGGTGGTGGTGATGTTGGTGATGGTAGTGGCGATGGTGGTGATGATGGTGATGGCAGTGGTGATCGTGGTGATGATGGTGGTGGTGATAGTGGTGGTAGTGTTGTTGGCGTTCATGGTGATGATGATGGTGATGGTGGTGGTAGTGTTGTTGGTGTTGATGGTGGTAGTGGTGACGGTGGTTGTGTTGGTGGTGGTGATGACGATGGTGGTGGTGTGATGATTATGGTGATATGGTGGTGGTGATGGTGGTTGTGTTGGTGATGATGATGATGGTGGTGGTGGTGATGGTGGTGATGGTTATGTTGGCGGCGCTGATGATGGTGGTGATCATTATGGTGGTGATGGTGGTTGTGTTGGTGGTGAAGATGATGATGTTGGTGGTGGTGGTGGTACTGATGATGGTGGTACTGATGATGGTGGTGCTGATGATGGCGGTGCTGATGATGGTGGTGATCATTATGGTGGTGATGGTGGTTGTGTTGGTGGTGAAGATGATGATGTTGGTGGTGGTGGTGGTACTGATGATGGTGGTACTGATGATGGTGGTGCTGATGATGGTGGTGCTGATGATGGTGGTGATCATTATGGTGGTGATGGTGGTTGTGTTGGTGGTGAAGATGATGATGTTGGTGGTGGTGGTGGTACTGATGATGGTGGTACTGATGATGGTGGTGCTGATGATGGTGGTGCTGATGATGGTGGTGATGATTATGGTGGTGATGGTGGTTGTGTTGGTGGTGAAGATGATGATGGTGGTGGTAGTGGTGATGGTGTTGATGGTGGTGGTGGTTATGTTGGTGCTGGTTAGGTTGGTGGTGGTGATGATGGTGGTGGTGGTGGTGGTGATGACGATGGTGGTGTGGTGGTGATGACATTGATGGTTGGTGATGATGCCATTGATGGTGATGTTGTTGATATTGATGGTGGTGTTCGATGCGCCCAAACTGGGACACATGCAAATGTCTGGCAGTGTGGGTGCGCACGCCCCTTTATTTCTGCCTAATAATTTTAAAGTCCCCTAAATTTGCTAAATATATATTTTTCAATACTGATCAGCCCCTGTCTGGATATTGTGTCAGATTATCTGCAATAGGCTTGTAGAGAGAATAGCACTTCAGCCACGGTATAGCGTTCATCCCGACCCCTGCCCACTAAGATAGGCTATATAAATAGACCTACCTGTCATTCTTTCTACATCTAGCTTCTTATAAACTTTCCACCCCACATTTCTTGTCCAGATTTGATCTTTGTGTATCTTTTTCGTTTGGTTGTACAAACCGGGGTTCGACCGAACAAGCTCTATGAGCTCTTCCATCTTTAATAGTGTTAAAGATGGGGTTTTGTTTGCCATATTTGCAGATTATCAGGTGATTATATGTCCAAGTTAAGTTTACCCTCACAAATTTTGCAAAGCAAGTGGCGATACACGGGAAAGTCTATCTGTGTGACGTCATATTCTGGAATTCTGGAATTCCCCATGCGGATTTGCAATGTGGTGCCGAAAAAATTCAACATTGTTGGATTTCTACCCGCGCGGCAAATCCCGCGCGAATCCATTAACAATAATTTACATGGAGGAAAACTAGGTTCGTACACGTACCTACAAATATAATTTTAAAATAATATATTTAGGCTCAGTGGAGGTCAAAGTCCATGCCTGTTGTGATATAACTATTAAACATGTCACAAGTTTTTTCCACAATAAACAGGGCCACTGATGGGATCAATCTATATTAGTTGATGCAGTAGAGGTAATATATGTTTGATTTAGCGCAAAAACACTATCTTTATCATACCCGAAAAGTCACGGCAACATATGCTTCAATATTGAATATATTCAATGTCGAAATATGATGCATTTTTCAACAAAATACACATAAATAATCACCTCGAACGGATATTGAACAGTATTTTGGACAGTATTTTGTATACGTGTGAGATGTATAGATACTTATTATTTTCATATTAGTCAAAGGTCAATCAAAGTTATTCAAGGATAATTTTGTGAAAATAAACGAAATATAGTCCTAAATATTTTTTTCTGGTGTGGATATACTAATGCAACTGAAACGTAAATTTGCTTATTTTATGATATACAGCGATGGTTCGATACATGAAAAATATATTAGTGTATATAAATGTCCAGAGGACATGGGCATCTCCTCTACAATAGAGACGTTTTGAATGCGTCTGGCTATGATAAATAGAACAGAAACTTGATTCAGGTTTTCAGCGGAAACCCACGGGGGAAGCTCTTTCATAATTACATACAGACCACTTGGAAGGTGTATGTATGCCTTTTGGAGGTCATGTCCATTGACCTTCATCTCTAAATCAAAATAGCTTAGACAACAACCATCTCGTTTCCGGAGCATATCTCGGAAAACCCATTGGGAGATTACATTCATATTGCACACACACATCTGTTGGGGGTGTATACGACTATATCTGCCTTTCGGGGTGTCATAACCTTTGACCCACTTCTTTACCTACATATCTGAGCTAAAATAGCTTAGACACCCATCTCGTTTCCGGAGCACATCTCGGAAACCCATAGGGAGATTACATCTATATTGCACATACAAACATCCTTTAGGGCGTGTATATGACTATATGTGCCTTTCGGGGTGTCAAACCTTTGACCCTCTTGTTTACCTACATATCTGAGCTAAAATAGCTTAGACACTAACAATCACGTTAACGAAGCATATCTCGGAAGCCCATGAGGAGGTTACACACGCGCATACATATTGCACATGCACATAATTTGGGGAGTGTAGATGTGCCTTTTGGGCGTCCAAAGTTCATGTTTGTTGTAATACACATGTTAGTATAAAACATGCCATTCGACCAATCACAATTGTACTCATAACTTACAATACATGCAGTTTTTTCACATTAAATAGGATCAATAATGTGATCAATTAATATTATGGCATGCAGCATGGATGATTTAAAGTTGATTTGGCGCAAAAAAAACTATTTAACTATTTACAAGACATCATGCTTCAATCGGTTAGGGACGTTTCCGTCGCCTTTGTTATCAGACGAGGTCGGGCCTTATGGAGGATTTCAGAGTTGCTAAGTCAACTGATTTTCTCTATGAGGTCGGGAATGTTTTTCTTCGATTGTAACTAACTAGGTCGTGAGTGAAATGGTATTAACTAAACAATATAGTGAATTAAAATAAGCTGTAATGTTTTTGTGCGAGGGCCATATAGATAATAAATCACTAGTTAATTAAGCAAACTTTATTGCTTTTGTGTGAGTGTCATGTCCTTCGTGAATGGCACGCATAAATATTATCCGTAATTTTCATTCTTATTACATCACTAAGTCTCCAAAACTCGATAATATGGATAGTTCTGATGCTATACTTTGTTGGCAGTCGACGAACCACCATGTCCGACTTTTATTAGTATGTATATATTGTGGTTCGGTGGTATTACTGTTATTACGTTGCTAAATTTGCATCACTAGTCTATATCAGGGAATCACCGAGTTCATAGCGACTGTGCTTGCATGGTCACATGGCTCGGAGCTACCTGTGTCGCAGATTGTCGCATTGATTGTACTTGCATGATATAATATTTGATTTTTAAAAATATCGTGTAATTTTTAACATTGTCTTAATACATTCTCAAATTACTGTAGCATAATAATGGACTTGTATGTATTCTAGGTTTCTACGCTTTCAAGAGTGTCTTTTTTGCTACTATATATATAATTAGCATGTCATACATAGTAGCTATTTTATCTCTGGTTTTGGTGCGGGAAACAAAATGATAGACCTTATGCTACCCTGGCAATGCCTTTCAATTTTATTTTAAGTTTTATACCCAGTGTTTCTTATGGCAATGCCAGTTAGCATGATTTTAGTTATGTATGTCATACTATCTATATTGTCATATAATTTTAACAAATTAACAATGTTGTATATACATGTACATATCTCTATTTCTATGACAAATAAGTCTGGATTGACTTTCATTCTGTCAATAAAATATCTGTCTGTCTATCTGTTATGCTGGCAGAATAATAGGCAACAAAATATATAGTCTATATAACTTCCAATACCCCAAAAGTATCGTTTCCTTCACCGAAATATATATTAGGAGGGTGCACATGGGTTCTGGAAATTATGGATTCTTCCCACTTCACTTTCTACCCATTTTTGGCTTCACCATTCACATTTTATAAAGGAAAATGATATAAAAATATATAAAAATAGATATAAATTTTTAGCTTCGTTTTTATCCCCCGCCCGTAGGGGATTTTAGTCGCGCCAGGATTCTGTCCGGCGTCAAGTTTTCTTGTGGGCGCAAAAACTCAAAAACTACCTTTTTTTGAAATTTTAACATCACATTCCTAGCAACATGGGGACGTGCAAGTGATTTTTTAGAGATGCTACCAAAATTCAAAATGGCCGCCAGGTGTCAACTTTAAAAAAAATTGTGGGCGCAAAAACTCTAAAACTTAAGTCGAAATTATGCAAATTTTGCTATCACATTCCCCATATATGGAGATGTGCAGGTGACTTTTTCAAAGTTTTACTGAAATTCAAAATGGCCGCCACAAATCATCTTTAATTTTTTGGGGGGCGTAAAAACTCAAAAAATTTGTTGGTCAATTTTTTTTCAAATTTTACATCACATTCCTAGCAACATGGGGATGTGCAAGTGATTTTTTAAAGATGCTACCAAATTTCAAAATGGCCGCCAGAAATCAACTCAAAAATTTTTCGTGGGCATAAAAACTCCCAAAATTTAAAGTCGGAAAATATTCAAATTTTACTATCACATTCTCCACAATATGGAGATGTGCAAATAATTTTTTAAAGGTTTTACTGAAATTCAAAATGGCCGCCATGGATAAACTTCATATTTTTTTGTGGGCGCAAAAACTGAAAAATTGAAATCAGTAATAATTCACATTGTACATCAAATTACCCACCATCTGGAAATGTGCATGTGATTTTACTGAAATAATAATTAATAATTATTCATGAATATATTAAAATGAACTGTGAAAGAAATTTTATCATTAATTATATCTGGTAAATTTTGCTCTTTCGAATGAAAAGAGAAATTAGCTCTTCACTATTACAATACGGTGAATGTTTTATTATACTAATTTCATTTGAATCCAGCTCATCCTCGGTCATTGGATCGATACTAATTGTTAAATTATTTAATAATTAAATTTTCTTCAAATGTCATTTTGTATGATATTTGATGTTATTGTAGAATTAATGACAAACATGTAGCCCCCAAAAATATAAGAATCTACTTGAAAATCCTAATCACTGAAAATATAACAGACAAAATCACATTAGTATCAAACAAACTGCTAGAAAAGTGCAACGAGAAATAAAAAATAAAAGAGCAACTTGTGAGTCTTGAACTCTGTCAACAAAGTGGGTCATCTCTGGATCCAGTCGTTTCGCGAGACAGAGACGGAAAATGACACAATGTCAGCACCACTGATGTAGCTTTGTAAACACAATAATCAGACCGTAATGTATGTATATATATAAAGGTCTTTTTAGATGGTGAATTCCAGTATAAAGAGTCATCATACAACATGTGAAATTTCGGCGTCAGGCTACTCATGTTTGTATCACCAGGACCATTGTTCACGGCATTGTCAGGATGTGGAGTTGAGGCGGCAACCATAGTAGGTGGCGGTAAGCCAGCAATGTTCATTAGACGATTTTGGATTTCAGTATTGTGACTGTGCTTCTGACTAACGTCGCAGGCGTAAATAAGGTCTGCCGCGTGGGCGTTTATACTGAGTTTTGTAGTTCACGTTATGATGGTTTTTGAAAATTTCAATGACTTCGTCTACCGTTGGTAGAAAATTACACGTAGCTTTCCCGTAGATCCTTTTAAGGAGACAACAGACAGATCCTCTGGAAATCTAAGCCCGCCCGATCGTGTCGTCGTTGTTTACTCGATTTAACAACAACTGGTTCTTGTCATATTCTCATAGATTGTCACACCATTCCCCTTGAGTTTACGTCTTGCATGGATGACTGCTTATCACCATGTCTAGGGAATTTTACAAACAATGACTGCGGGTGGACAAGCTGGCTGTCTGATTGTTCTGTTCTGTTCTGTTTCTTTTGTTCTCTCTCTCCCCCCTCTCTTCTCTACTCTTTCTCCCTCTCTTTTTCTCTCTCCCACCCTCTGCAATTACAACTGTTATTTTAATTGTGAAATGTAGCATTTAAAAGCTTTGTACTGTATATATCAAACACCCAGTGTTGGTTCAATACTGGGCCACTCTCAGCGAAGCTGGCCCGTCATTGAAACATAATTGGATATATGTATTTTTAGGACCGCCGGTATCCTATTAAGTTTATTTTGCCTGAGCTTGTCTTATTTAGGGGAAAGAGGGGTACTGTGTGTGGGAAACAGTTCACATTTTTGTACACCAGTCCTTATGAACATGTGCAATGTAACGTTTCAGGACCTTAGGATAAGTACTTTTGTCTTTAACAAGGTACAATCACCTAATGCTGTTTCAATGAAGGGCCAGCGTCAAAGACTGGGTCAACATTGAAGCAGCATTGGTTGAATGCCACGTGTTTTCACAAAGTATACAACAGATCTGGTGATAGATTAGTGTTGGGCCAGCGTCTAATTGACCGCCATTGAACCAGCAATGGGTTGCAACGCTGGCCCAACATTGAACCGGAATTTGCGGGTAGGCACCAGATATATCTTAGGCAAGTATTGAATGAAGCACCGGCGATGGTGGTGGTATGAATACACGTCGAAGATATATTTGAACTTGTCTCCTTCGTTCTTTGGTTCCTTGATACCTAGACATTTAGGATTCTGGCCCATGAGGAAGACCAATACACTGATTTTTTGTCTATAGCACACAAACAGACTAAAGCCGGCCTTCAAAGTTTGGGAACTCTTTTTCCAGTACGGTAATTATTAAATTGAAATGGTGCTCATATGGTCAGCTGGTGAGTCGCCCATTACAATCGACCCGTATCAGCGGCAAAGTCGCCTACTACAATATACTCCTATGAGCTGCCACTCTCTCATTCATACAACTTTTCGCCCCCATTTGGGGAGGGTCATTAGGGATCTGTTCCGTCTGTTGGATGCTGTGTACGGCATTGTACGGAAGCACTAGTCTACAGCAATCATCCAAGGGCAGCTGCAGCCTCCTCGTATCTGGCTATTATCTTCGGGCGGATTGCCAGTGGCGTACCCTGGTTCCTTCGCTCAACAGCGGAGCCAATGCAGCATCTGCATCAGTGCTGGCGCTGATGTAGGCCGTGGTAGCCTTAAATAACCGGCAATAGCGTGTTTGACATTAGGTCTCTCACGTGGGATGAATGAGCTACCCAGAGGGGGTGATCCTTCCTAGTGTTAATCTGGGGACTATCCGACCCGAGGATAGCGGAGCTGCGCGAAGTGCCACAGAGTTTCAGCATTAAATCGCACAGCGAAACTCAAGTCCACCCCCACCCTCACATCATCATCTGTACATCATTCATCTCATCAATTGACTACAACGTATCGTATCATAATGTCACTTAAAAGACCTTTTGTGCCGAAAAGTGACGTAAAGCAATGCTTTACTACCACTGCTACTCTCACTCATACAATGAACCCAACATGTACATCATTGATCCAGCACCTCATAGTCGATCCATAAAATTCATATTTGACATGTTTGATCTAGAAGAACAAGTGGGATATCTTACAATAGTGATAACAATCCAAGTGGCTATGGAGCCAACATTCCTGTGAAGTTTAGTGCGATAACTGCAAAACTATAGGAGAGATAGGCCGGCATAAAATTGGTAGAAAAAATAAAAAATAAAATAAAAAAATAAAGCATGTGTTTATAAAACATAAATAAACATGAGAATTTAAACTAATTCACTTTTTATTTTTATTTCGTGTAGGCTTAGGAGTTATATGTGGTTCATCATATTGTAACCGGTTATTTTTATGCTTCACCTTGATCTCACCTTGAACTATTTGACAATATAGCTAGTTTCAGCTCCTATTCTAAAAACTTTTTGTTTTATCTCGAATTATATTTCAATCCGTAACAAATGTACAGTATCATGAGTATAAACAGCTCCTTCTTCATCAAGGTTTTGAGGTAGTGTTCGTTTTTTTACATAGGCCTAGACGTCAGAAGTGAGTTATGGCACTCCATGCAATCTTCTTCAGTCGCTAGAGTTTTCATGGTTAATTTTACTTTATTTCCTATTTTCTTGTCGTTCTTTGGAGCAGATCATAGAGATGTGGTGGGTGGCATATGAAAATCGGAATTTTTATGCTCATTCTTCCACATTTTAGACATTTGTGTTTCTTTTCTATGAGCTTCGGTTTTTTCTATTCTTTGTTTCGCACGATACTATTATCGAAATTGTGCTGCCGACACACCACATTATTTGTCGACAACATTGCCATACATATCTAGAAGCATGTGCACGTGTTCTTTAACAGTAATTACTCCAAGAAGAGTTTCTAATTGTAGGGTGAACAGGTTTAGCCACAATTCGTGGAGAGAAAGGGTTGATTTGATATTATTTCTTTATATAATGATATAATTCTTGTCCATGTTAATTCAGATTCGCTTTCGTCTCTAAACGTTAACAGTGAATCATCAAGTGCTTTGAAGTAAAGAAAAGCAATGTCTGTAATGTGGGTGAGACCAGCAGTGATGTTTTGTTTCCGTTGAATTTCATGAAGTTTCTCTTTTTGAAGTGTTACATTTTGGAGATGTTTTCATATTTCAAATCGTACAAATTCAATCTTATTCTGAATTTCCTGGCATATTTTTATTTTCGCTATGCGCCATCTTGGAATATACCTCGTTTTGTTCAAGCCCGCCAAAGACTCTACTTGCTCTTCTGTGTTACTTTGTCCAGTTAAAAGTCTTGCTGCTTCTTTTGTTGGCTCTATTTGAATCGTTTACTATTTTAAAGCAGCTCCTTGGGATGACATCAATTTTCGTTTTTAAGTCCGTACTGAAGTAGTGTATCCCACGGATCATGTCTTTATTTTTTTCAGAATTTTCATATTTTTACAAATATTTTTAATCAACATTTCTATGAATCCAGAAGTAACCCAAACATTGTATACCTGAAGGACGATTGAATTTTCTCACAGCATTGGGCCACATGCTGATGGCGTCGGCCCAGCGTTGGGTAGACAATCAGTGCCGCAGGTGTGTCCTCCCGTGTCCTGACTATAAGACACCAATTAGCGGCGACTGCTTTGCTCTTACCGTCTGATACGTGGGAATATGTGATGTAAAGTGCTGAATATTGCTGACTTGTTTTGTTTACATGGCAATATACGACCTGGAAATACAACTATTTCACTCTTCTTCGGTGCTTTAATTTTTTTTTTGACTTTCTTGTATTTTCAGTTAAGATCAGTAGGCTATATAGCTTCATATAAATTAAATTTTCAAAATTGACAACATTGAAAATGTTTCATCCCAAGGGGTCCCTTTAACACGAACCAAGTAAAAAATTTCAATAGCAGCAGGTCCGTGACCTGGTGTTACAGTAGATACATTAATTAAATTAAAATCCTTAACACATTCCATGTAGTATGTTGATGCCTTCAGTAATGTGACGTCCTTATTAAAACTGGTCACTTCCTTGTTTTCAACATCATCCGTGTCCATGTCATTTATGATAACAAAAATGTCATGTATTTTTGCGTGTATTTTCTTTGCAAAATGCTTGTGCGTACTCTGGACATATTTTAGATTTTGATTCAGAGTAGTTGATCTGACAGTCTGTGGTCTACTATATATTTTTGTATTGAGAACACTTAGATCTAGATCTGGATCATCCTGAATGTTTTCATCTTTTGAGTTGAAGCTGAAACATTTTATGACATGCTGGCCCGTGCATGTTAATGTGCGATGTTTTGAACTGGCTTTAGCGGCAAGGTAATACCGATACCCTATTTTGAAAATGCATTTTGCATTACTTGTTACAAGTTAGCAATCTGACCTAATCTACAATAAAGGTGTTAAACTCATCGTTCCGAAACATAGACAAGTATTATATAAAAGTGGTCATATTATAATCCTGTAGAAAAAATAATTCCCAAGAGATATTAGAACTTTTCTGTTGAATACTTTGAAATGCATGGAATATAAATAAATGAAATTGATATGTTTGTTATTAACTATTCACATTGTATAAACACTGATAAATACCAGAAATAAATCTGCATGTTTTCAGAACTGAACAAAACAGGCTCAATATTATTAAATTATGGGTACGGAAACACACATCTACAGAAATTATCCAAGGGAAGCTTCAGTCTGCGTGTCTGGCCATATGATAATCTCCAGGCTGATTTAACCGGCTCAACAGCGGTGCCAATGCAGCTCTCCCATATCGGTGCAGGCACTGCCAGTGCAGCGTGACTACAGCGCAAGCAGTGATGTTGGCGATGGTAGCCTTGAAACAACCGGCAATAAAGTGTTTGACATTATGTCTCTCACGTGGGATGAATGGAGTTACCCTCAGCCATTGTTACTCTGGGACTATCCGACCCGAGGATAGTGTAGCCATGTTTTAAAGGAAAAAAATCGAGTCTGGGGGTAAATCCCCTAGACATGCCAAGAACCAACTTGTCGGACGACAGAATGAAAACACTGTCAACAACCCACTATGCCCTATCACCCCAACCTCATGTCATTATCTGTACATAATTCATCTCGTCAAAGGACTGCACTGTTTTATCATATTAGAATGTCACTTAAATGACCATTAGTGCTGAGAAGTGACGTAAAGCAATAATTTACTACTACTACTACTTACATCTGCTATCTGAATGAAGCTGGTCATTCTTTGCGTTTTGGTTTGACATGGGCCTAAGACCACTATTGTTTCGATTTTGTTGTTCCAGCCATTCCATTGTTCCTATACTAAGGACCACCTGGTACATACTTTGTAGGCCTAACGTTACTTGCCAAATCAATGAGGTTACAATGACTTTTTCAACTATTAATTTCTTGGAAGCTTAATACTCTTTGCCATGTGTGAAGTTCAACCGGAGAGTCGTTTGAATATTGTAGCAGATGCAATGCATATATTTATTAATTTTGTATTGAGGGCTCACTCGTTTTCTGTGTTGTAGGGCTGTTAATGTCCTGTAAAGATGACTCTTGATGAGAAGTCTGATGACTTTTATGAGAGATCCTGTGGCTCAGCTTCTGCTGACACGTCTTACACACAGGATGTAGAGCACATCAGCGATCAGAGTCTGTGGAGCATTAGAAATAACTACTCATCAGGTCAGCTGCTTTATGTTTATAAAACATGTGAACTAAGTTCTTCGTCAAATTTCTGAAATAGTCAAATTTGGAGACTGTTAATCATTTATTGCAATTTCATGGACCATTACCTAGGTCAAAAGACGCCGATAAACTAGTTATTTTCTACAATGAAAACTAATGTACTTCAATCTTGTACCGCTAAGCTCAATTACCCATGGTGGTGATACTCAATGTTTTCACTGTTTATTTTCAGATAGTCTGCTGTCTAGGAATTTGGTAACAGAGAAGCGTGTATGTGTTGACAAAGTATGCAGGGCAGAAACAACAACCGATGGAGCGTGTCAATCACCCTTATCCCTAGAGATCCGCAGCACCTTCTGGCTGGCATGGGCACTGGTAACTACTGGTTTCTATATTTGGTAACTAACCTTTGATCGGGCCTTTGATACCTCAGTGGATTATTCTGTATATTAGTATGTTGCCTTACTAGCAAAACAGGGCTGAGTAAATTATCCATGTTGACTGAATATGCTTTGTTTGGTGGTACCGACTTCAAACAGGAAGCCTACTCGAGGTTCTCAAAATAATTTCCTTAACCTCATTACCAGAAACGAACATAGAATAATATCCCCGTGAAAATTTCTCCAATATCGTGATATCTCTCTGCGCTAAAGTGCACGGCTTACAATATATGTTTTTTAATCTTAATTTAACTTAGCTTTCGTTTTTTTCTTTTCAGATCTTCAGTCGGCTCGCTGAGGTAGTGATGCAGCCTGTGGCCACCATGTTCACGGGAACATTAAAGGAAGACGAGATCGTGGCAGTGGGCTTGGCCAACACAGTATGCATACACTTACATTTTTCTACCGGATTTGATTTGTATAGTTCTACTGTAGCCATTAAATAATTTAACCGTACCGGGATCTTGTGGAGAGATTTTGTTACTACATCTTGAAAACATTGTACAACAAAAATGGGACATTAATGTCGCCAGCTTTCTGATGGGGTTGGAGTACACCATGAAAAGGTGATTTGTATCTAGGGAATGGGGAAGAGTAAAAACTGTCTTGCACAGGGCCAGAATTTGCCATGCTTTTTTAACACGGTTCTGTTGTAAGAGGGAACACAGTCTTTATCAGTGTTTATATTGTAGTACTCCTACTCATATACGACCATCTGACGTCAGAAGGAAGTAGTTTTCTTTCATCGCTTTGCTTGATTTGTTAGGGAAACCCCGTAAGAAACCGTTAAATTACAGTCCCACCTGGAAAGAGTCTAAGACTAAACTACGTTTTTTAACTGAATCGTCTTATTGCGAAGTTATCTACCAGACCCCGTGAAACCTATTTGCCACGAAGCATTGCGCGATTGAACTTATCATAAAGCCACTTAAAAGATCATACTGACGAAAAGCGACTTTAGTGTGTTTTTTCGGAAACATGTAAAGCTAAAAATAAAATAAAAAATAATAATAAAAAAAAGAATCCCGAGTTGGGGCTTGACCCACCCACCCACTTTCTGAGTTTTTCTCCGATTGTTTTTGATTTTTTTAAACTTGACAAAACCCCTTAATCACTATCATTTTCATGTACCCTCAACTGTTTTTAAAATAATAAAGTTACGTTGACAATTACGTATTTACTTGATGCGAGCTATGACACACTATTTTGTTTCTTTAAAGGATTTTGCCGATCAATGTAAGTACCGGTAGTTTGTAAGGGCTGTGTTTTTTTTATCTCGTAGCAGACCTGAAGACCTCGCTTCTGTAGTTCCTTCTGCATGCATGCAGTGTTTCTTTTATTATTGCAGATTATAAGTGCCTTGGGTAATAACATAGCACAGGGCATGTCGTCAGCTTGTGATACAATCTTTTCACAGGTTTGTATTTTCTTTAATTATGTAACGTTAGTCCCTAATTAGTAGCAAGTTGAAAATTTTAATCAATTAATTCATTTTTAATTTTATCTTTTTATACGTTGTCTCTAGTAACTTTTCACTTTCAGATTTATGGCAGCCGCAACAACGCCTTGATGGGCGTGTGTCTACAAAGAGGTGGGTTTTTAGAAATATGTAATAAGATGATATTGTGTTATATACCCAGCCATTATGGATAGTCTTATGGTCGTTATCGTCGCTCAAAAGCGCTTAGCATGTCATCACTCATTTTTGTAATCATTTCACTGAAGTGTTTATATTATGAGGTCACTCAAATCACTGTACGCGTCGAAAAGAAAGTAACGGAAAACAATAATTTTGAATTACTTAAAATTAATTCACGACGGGGGGGGGGGGGGAGGCATTTTTCCAGTGAGGGACTTATCTTTTAAATTATAGTCTCTCAAGCTTTTAAAAAACAGTTTTGGATGTCATTTTTGGCGGGTACCTGGGAGAGACCGACAGGGATGCTGTTGATGTTTTATTACTGAAAGTGGTCACAACTACTAAAAAATAGCTCTAATTATTATTCAATTTGTTTCCACAAAACAGAATTGAAGTAGATATATAATTTTGTATCAAAATTGTGGCTGTAAGAAATATAAAATGGCTGTGACGGGGTTATGGCTAAATCAGTAGGCATATACTATGTGATAAATATGGTACATGAATGCGTGTTGTACAAACACTAAGAATTTGGATGTAATACCGTTACGAAATCTAAGATGACTATATAGGGGACATGAAATGGCTTACAAGCACTCATAACTTTACAATGGCATTGATTTATTGTTTGACTTTGGAAAAATGGCTGCTATCTAGGATTTTACCCACAGTGCAATGTCTGATGTACTTTTCGGCCATACCACTATGTCCGACATACCCTATGGTAGACACCAAAATCAGGAATCTGCTTCAATTATGTCAAGAAGGGCATTAATTTATTGTTTGAACGTTGGAGATGGCCGTCATCTTGGACTTCCTCATTTTTCTCAAATGCCTCAATGGTGAGAGCTCTACGCCACTCCGCAGATCATTATATGTAGACCAGTGAGCAATAATAAAAAGTCAACCAAACAGTGTTGACGCCTTCCGCTGCTTGACTATACCATGATTACTGAACCAAATTATTTGTATTTACATAGCCTACCTGTCAATATATAACAGCTACGTACATAACTAAGTATAGATTCACGTCTTGGTGATCAAATATCTCAATGGCAATATTTTGGAGAATGGAAATTAAATATTTTTAGGCAATTTTAGTGATAACTACCTACATGGCATAATAATTTCGAAAAACTGCATTATGATAATGTCATGATATGATATGCTTAATATATGTTTGATTGAACAATAGACCTACATATTGGAAGTGTTCGCATGTGTGTATTATAAATTTTCATATTTTACACTTATGTAATAGGCCAACGTGTGTATTCTATTCATGCCGGTTCTATGTATAGGCCTTATATGAGTAGGCCTACACAAATAACATACACAATGCTGCTTAGCTTGCATAATTGTTTTTGAGAGTTTTATCAACTTTGTTTATTATGTAATGGAATGTTGGAAATGTTTTTTAATTTGATAAAGGGGGGGGGGCACTAGATATAGCACGTCTTAAAACTGCTTTGTGTAAAATTGTCATTGTCATACATCTCCATAAAATTGTGAAATGTGTCGTTATAAGCGTTGGTGATCAACTTGCTGGCTTCCATGATTTGTGGCTCCTTTCTCCTTCACGCGGAGCAGATCCTGATACTGCTAAAGCAAGATCCACATATATCCAGGTTATATTATCTCTTATTCACATTGTTGTATAGTTCTGTGAAACGCTGTGACGTCACCGGAAACCCTTTTGAATGGCTACTCGGGTGAAAACAATGTTATATGAGACCCCCTCCCCCATAGGGCCTAATTCATTGCATTATTTAGCTTGGTGAAAACATTGCAGGTCAAGGCTATTGAGTTTCACATAATAAAGTTTCAGGAGCCCATCTCACTCAAACCATTAAATTAAGATTAGCCTAACTTTCTATCATTTCCATCAGAAGTGTTAAGATCATCTTAACCCTTGAAGCGCTTTGTCAATCCTTACAGCGCTGAAATATTTTTGTATAAAACATGGAGAACAGAGGGTTTTTTCAATTTGAAATCATCATAAATGACTTGGTTAGCTCTTTCCGCTTCATTTGAATACCTATCTCATGGGTCTACGACCATTATAAATATGTTAATTCTTTCAGTTTGGGGACCGTCTTTATACGTCAAAATCTACAAATTTTCACTCCCCTGATTCAACTGGTGAAAAATACTCCTAATTGTTTAATTTGACATCAAGCATTTGCAAAGCTTTATGTTGAAAAAATATTTCGTTACCAATAACAAGTGATTTATTGGGTAATAAAATAAAAACGACTGTAGTGTCGCTTAGCGCGTTAACCCTTTGACTTCCAGGCCGGAGTGCATGCCAGGATCCAGATATACTGGTGTAGGAGTTCTATTTTTCGTCATTTGAAGCTGGAATTGCTAACGCAATTTCCAGCTTCAAATGACGAAAAATACATAAATGTAGTATATATTTGACGAAAATTTGTGTCATTTTATGGTTACGTTCATTGACGAATGACGACGGAAATTTCCGTCATGTATGGTAGTGAAAAGGTTAACTTTTCTAATGGGAATGAGAGACATGTTGTGTTGCTGCACAATCCGGCTCAGAGGCATTATGTGGTTTGTTTGCCCATCCGTCCTTCTGTTCTACAGAGACGG
Source organism: Flabesymbios commensalis (assembly GCA_964017125.1). Lineage (NCBI taxonomy): Eukaryota > Metazoa > Annelida > Polychaeta > Terebellida > Flabelligeridae > Flabesymbios > Flabesymbios commensalis. The sequence continues at coordinate 65,881,969 of OZ024913.1, forward strand.
CTATGACCTTTTCCATGCATAAATTCTAGTTTTTGAATACATAGTTTGATTCATTAGATCAGTCGAGACTGTCTTGACCAACTGTTGACATTGGAATCAGACTGGGATTACATAGATAAATGTTTGAGATGGATGACCTTAACCTATTCCCAAGTTCAACTTACATAATTTTGTTTGTCATTCTGGTGTGTGTTGATAGGGAGTTTAAATAATAATTTTCATTTTGATAATATAAGAAACTTAAGTAAAAAATGATAGGGACGTATTTTAGTACGTCACGGGGGCTAAAACATTAACAAATTATTGATATTTGATATGTGCTCTTGTAAATTAGGATACGACAACGTTGCCAACACCACCCACCGCTTTTAGGTGTAGTATGTGCAAGCAAAGTAGTTATGAGGAGAACAACAGAAAACAGAAAAAACACCATCAAGATAACTATGATAACAGCACTTTCTATTTTATAACAAAGTTAGTTATCTGCCAAATGAAAAATACAATGTTGTATATTTTCAGGTTGATCGGCAGATATCTGCTTTTATTTATACCAGGTTTAATGGTAAGTTAATAAACATTTTATTGTTCCTTTTTTATGACGAAACATACTTGTGAAGTAAAGATAAGATTTTTTCTTCATTTATCATTTTATTTACTGAATAAACTTTACGCTGGGGGCATAGATGTCTTTTGTGACCATAATATGTTTTTAATTATTAGTGTCGTCTTTTCAGGTCGTCTTCCGAGGAGGGGGGCTAAAAATCAAAACGGAAATAGAAAATAGCTTAAACAATTTTTTTTCCGGCGGGTTGCGGAGGGGGGCAATACCCAGAGAAGCTGATTCCGCGGATGTTTTTAATATTGCTCATGTCGAGAGCATTCGCATAGTTTCCTGTATTGTATCAAATTGTAGTTTGCTTTATTTGCAGTGTCTCTTTCCGTATGTGGTTTTAAGAAAATTTGTTCAGTGTCAAGTAAGTGAATTATTATTTGTTGTTCATGATAAACATTAATTATACGCATAATAGCTCATGCCACACTATGATAATTACCCTTCTTCTGTGTATGTCTGGTGTAACATGTGTAAGCGCGATACGCTCGCGAATATTCACCATATATAAAAAGGCTAGTGATATCCCGCCATTTTTTAAATTCAATAATGACCTCAAAATCGAATGTAAGAAAATAGGTCAAAGGCCCCGAAATGGCACATCTACACCCCCGAATGATTATGTGTGTGCAATATGAAAAAATGCAGCAAACGCTTTTCGAAATATCGTCCGACATCAATTAAAGTCAGTAATCACCTCAAATTGAAAGTAAAAAAATATAACCCCCAAAAGGGACATCTACATCCCGTAAGGGATGTGTGCATGCAAAATGAAAACAATCCGGATAAGGGTTTCCAAGATATCGTTCAAAACGAAACACGGCCGCACGACCAGTCATGGTGATGACAATATCCCCCGCCCCTACTTCGTCGGCGGGGTATAAAACAGGTACTGTGTAGTTTTAATGGTGTTTTAAAGCATTAGATTAAGACAATGCCATATAATAGACGAGTCACTACAGAGTCAGGATAACCCTACTGTAGACATAAGTTCAATCAAAGGACTTAAATGTCATTTACGTTATTTGGTTCTATAGGCCTACTACGCAATAAAAAAAAGTCTCTACATATTTTGGAAAACCAGAATAGTTAATTGCACGATACACTATTAATATTGATTCGATTGCTCTAAAACAAATACCATATGTCCAGCCCTCCACAAAGATCGGTCAAGTTCAAAGATGAGAAAGACGGGAGGTGTGAAGGGGTCATTTTGAAAAAAATATCATGTAGGTGCCTACTTGAATAATTATGGCTGAGTGCTGTGGTGTAAAAAGCAGTGGTCCCAGTACGGAGCCTTGTGGAGCTCCACATGAGTGTTATTTTATTTGTCTTTAATTCACGGATTGATGCCTAAGCAGAAAACCAATTTTGAGCTTGACCAGAGATTCATGGAAACCAATCTGAAAGTCTATTGGTTAATTTAGCATGGTCAATGGTATTGATATATATAGTTATGTATATATTATATAAAAAATACATAGATATAATGACATAGATATTTATATTTCATGATATAGCATCTAGTTATGTAACATTTATTTTTTGTAGAATCTAGTGCTTCCACACATAGCCATTGGATTGGCTGGTCTGGGTATCAACACACTCACACAATACACATTCATGCATCAGTTGAAATTTGGAATCGAGTGAGTCAACGCTTTAACATGTTTAATTATGTGCGATGTTACTTTAAATATTCTATATAACAACATTAAATTTATAAAATAGGTGGAATTGATATAGAATTTAGTATTGTCATTCGAAGATCTGCACAATGAAGCATATGTCACAAATCCCCAATTGTTATTTACTGTTATCATAATTATTAATTCATAATACTATTGACCATAAAGTTGTTTTGAAGTTATCGGGATGCTTCTAGTGTTTGTCATTTCTACAGCGGTCACCCCAAATTGATTTGTATCATCCAATGGTTAAACTACACAATCAGGCTAAAATAAAAAAAATATTATTTTTATTTTGGAGACTTAAAATGGCCATGTGAAAATGTTCATGGACTAGAATTGCGGACGTTTTTTTTTTAATTTTGGGCTGCTGTGGCAACGTAGCAAGTGTGCCGAAAGCCCTATTTATCAGTTATTCCAGTATTTCTTATTTCGGACATCCATGTCCCAAATTAAATTTCGTCCTTATTTATCGCTTAACTGGCAAATGATTTTAGCCTGATTGTGCCCCTTTAACTGACGAACCCAACCCGATCTTGTTCTTTAATCACCCATAAAAATGTATTTTCCAAAGTCACTGTCCCAAAATAATGTGAACTCGTATCTTCTAGCCCGTGTGTTGTGTGACACAAGCAATCATGCAAAAATAAGAAATTTTGATGGATACAGCCTCGTTCCATGTCAGCTAGCCTGTCATATTCTTGTTCCAGTGCCTCGTCTCTGGCCCAGGTTGTCACGTACGCCGCCATGCTGGCTCTCACTGTATTTTATCTAGTGGCAAGTGGTGTTCATGGGTCAACTTGGAAAGGTATTCTAACATCCACAATATATTATGCCTAAATAATATCCTTCATTATGTCACCGGCTTCTAGTTTTTAAACTCTGCTTCAGATATTTTGGTTTAATATTTTTGTCATTTCTATCCTGCCCAGCAGGCATATTTCTATTATTTATTTCTTCCCAGCCAACCCGAAACATTGGTAAAATATGTGTACAACGTCGGCCCAACGTCTTCGCGTTGGTCCAACATTGTACAAATGTTATACAAATGTTTTGTGTTTACTGGGTTATAACCCTGATATAATGGCAATTACCAGGTTGGCAGTCATGTTGTCTGTGTGACTGGGGGTCATTTCTTCGCCTCTCCCTGTTCGGCATGCTAATGACATGTTTAGAGTGGTGGGCTTATCAGATCTCCATCCTTTGTGCCGGTAAGTTTTATAGCAAATCCTACATGTTGCTAATTTAAACGTTTTTATTTCCTTTTTTGTTTGCAAATTTTAAAAAGTTACTTGTTATCCATCTGCACGTAATCAGTCCCATCGGGCTATTCCCGAAGTGCGTAGGCTAAATGTCAAAATATTAAAAGATACAAATTCCAAATTGTGTTTTTTTGAATAAATCGATAAATAATATAGTTATCTAGTCCTGGGGTAGACTGGGGCTAGTTCGAGATTAATTTAGAAAAAATGCCTTTATTTTTATAATCAGGTGAATCAACTAATATTATTGCCCGGAAATATTTCACCACAGAGGCTATTTTTAGCATACATTATTCTCAAATTGAAAACAAAGTAGTCGATCTCCCACATCTCGATCTCCCCACACCTTTATCTCCCACATCTCGATCTCCCCACACCTTTATCTCCCACATCTCGATCTCCCCACATCTGGATCTCCCCACACCTTTATCTCCCACATTTCGATCTCCCCACATCTCGATCTCCCCACATCTCGGATCTCCCCACATCTCGATCTCCCCACACCTTTATCTCCCACATCTCGATCTCCCCACATCTCGATCTCCCCACATCTCAATCTCCCCACATCTCGATCTCCCCACATCTCGATCTCCCCACATCTCGATCTCCCCACATCTCGATCTCCCCACATCTCGATCTCCCCACATCTCGATCTCCCCACATCTCGATCTCCCCACATCTCGATCTCCCCATCTCCCCACATCTCGATCTCCCCACATCTCGATCTCCCCACATCTCGATCTCCCCACATCTCGATCTCCCCACATCTCTATTTCCCACATCTCGATCTCCCCACATCTCGATCTCCCCACATCTCGATCTGCCACATCTCTGATCTCCCCACATCTCTGATCTCCCCACATCTCTGATCTCCCCTCATCTCTGATCTCCCTACATCTCTGATCTCCCTACATCTCTGATCTCCCCACATTTCGGATCTCCCCACATTTCGGATCTCCCCACATTTCGGATCTCCCCACATTTCGGATCTGCCCACATTTCCCACATCGATATAATATATAGTCAGTGTTAGTACATGTAATATTAGGCGGTTATTGAAGTTTAATATATAAAGACTCAGACTTGTTTATTCGACATTATAACAAAACAGAAAATACAATTTAACATGTAGGATGATTTGTCGGGAGACCTATATTACGACACTGGGTATCGCTCTCATAAAGTCAGTGTACATGAATGTACGTGATACATTTAATACATGGTATACATATTTGCAATATTGGAGGTCTTTTTACAATCTATGCGAACTTAAGCGTGCTAATTTTCTTAACAATTCCTTGGCATTGATGACATGGCTGTTGTACTTTTCCCACCGTGAAACGTACAAGCCTTCTCGCCTGGTATCTGAGATGCGCTGGTGGCGGCAAACTTTCTCCTTAGACAGAAGTCTGTAGGTGAGTGGAACTGGGTCAGCTTCGTCATGGAGTAGGAAGAACGGTTGATACACAGGCATTTCTTTTCTGCCACCCACGAGAGTTCAGTCTATTGTGATATCCTTCAACAACGTTGTTTGTTCTCACGCGTTGTCCAAACACTGACCAAGCTGGTGGCGACCAAACATTGTTGGTCATCCATGTGGCCTGTATGTACTTCAGAAAATCTAACAGTTGAGCTGGCACATCTTCCCACTCGCCACTGACATCCTTCGTCATGTTGTTGAAGAGAGGCTGGATCTGGTTAGCTGGCAGGAATGGCAGTGATGACAATTTCTTTATGTGAAAATGGACGCTTTCGTCGTTCACATATGCGGGCTTCTGTCCCAAGTATTTGTGTATTTCATCATACGGCCTGAGTCCATTGGAATGAGCATCCCAAGCTCTTGACGCCTTGACACGCGGTGACTCAGGGAGCTGATTAGACCCTTCGTCACACATTTGTAGTCTCGACTTCTTCGGAATGACATCAGGACAAAGGTGCGCGGCACTTGTTTCACTGCATCTCCTTTCCTGATGAATGCATATATGGTGAACAGTTGGTAGAATTGCTTTCTGACAACGTGGAAGGTGGCGTCCAGGTACCATCTCTTGGCTTGATGTAGTATCTGTAGCTGCATGTCTCGTGGCCATAGATGTCTCTGGTCATTAACCTGTAAACATAAAAATGGTAAAATAAGTAATATCCCTGGTTGTGAAAGAGTCTCCGACCCCCACGCCTTGTGCCTCATCATCATTGTGGTCGTACACTTCTGTCTCAACTTCTGCCATGCAATAGCTCTGCCACCTGATGGAATAGCTCTGTATCAGGCAATAGATGGGTGATCTCCGTAATTATTACACTTGCTATTTAGCCTTAAATAACCGACAATAGAGTGTTTAGCATTAGGTGTCCCACGTCGGATGAATGGAGTTACCCCTGCTATTGTTACTCTGAGGACTATCCGACCCGAGGACAACGGAGCTGTGCGAAATGCCACGGAGTTTCAGTTTCACCCTCACATCATCATCTGTACATCATTTATCTCATCAATTGACTTTACCGTTTTTTTATCGTATTTGTGACGAAAAGTGATATAAAGAATAATTTACCACTACTACACTTCTATTTACGTCAATATCTTGCATCCATGTTTGTATATATTCCCGCACAAAAACTGGAGATAAAATAACTATTGTATGTCGGGTTATAATTAATTAAAGTAAATCATGCATCGTTTTATAAGTAAACATAAGCCTATTTAATGACATGCGCAAATACTTCGGTATATTAATAAATAAATAGGCCTACTGTATTGCAGACTAATATCTGTTTGTTCTGTGTAATTTAGGCTACAGGCGCGGTGTGTTGAAATAATTAGTAAAATTATATTTATTTTATTACATGGGCCACAAAATACAAATTACCAGTAAATATTTTTTTTGGTTGGGTTATTATGGATAACATATAATGTAGATCTATTATTTACTAGCTTGTGAACTTACCGTGTGACGAACTCACACAGTGCCATTCTGCTTGTCAAACTTAATATGGTGACACTCCCTTTAGATGTCATCGGGTTGTCACGCCGCGGAGGACGTTGTTGAGATTTATCTCTGCTGACGAGGTGGAATTGCCAGTCAGAGTATCCACATTTACACAACACTTCTCTAATGTTTTCTTTCTCGTTGTCTTCATCTTCTTTCAATGTGTTAACAATCTCAGCCCTATGGTATGGGGATCGTATCCACAAACGTATGCTGTAGCGGGTGATGGCAGTCCGCCACCAGGTATGGGTCTGTGGGCGTCCTTTTCTTATATACCGTTGACTTTGTGGTCCATCTGCTTTCTTGTGCACGAGAATGTAGAGCATGGGTAAGTTGTTCCCAACCTTATGTTCCACTGTGAATTTGATCGCTTTATGTATGTTATTTATATGATTCGTGAACGAATCAATGGCCGACTTCTTGATCTTTACGAAGGTAGCCTAACATCTACATAGCGTCTCCAAAATGATGGTGGTGTGGGAGCAGTCGTCATGGCAACTTGTGCAAAGTGTTCCATGTAGGCGGTGGTTATTTTTATATATTAGCCATTATTAACTTCAGTTATTGCATGTTCAATGACAAACATTTTTTGACCTGCCAAAATGGACCAATTGCTTTTACGTTTACTCTTCAAACAAGGTATCAAGGGTTGTCATTTACTAGAGGCAGCATAGAACGAAAATATATTTACTGTCAGAATGATGGGCGCTGTTTTGAGTAACCCCTGCTCGAACCAGGCCCGGTCTCCTATATAGTAATGTAGAAATGCATATTTTGGATAAAATCTACAATTTAGGTGGTTTATTTTATCTTTTAGATTTTTTTTTATAATGATAAAAACATAATCATGATTTTAACATGTTTAAAGACTTTCAGTTTTTTCATGACATTGTTCTATAATTTTGCTTCGATAAGAATAATTGCTAACAAATTTAGTCGACTTGTTCTACTTTTTTTTAAAAATTCGCAATTATACTGATTTTGTGCAGATGAGTCGCAAATATTTCTCTTTTATTATGTGATCTGCCTACAAATTGGTTTATTTACAGAAATGCTGAATTTCCTTGTGTATGTATATTTTAGATATATGTTACAGGTATAATCGGTACACTACACGCGTCAGCTCAGTCTGTCATATTTAATATTGATGTCATCTTTTATGCCGTGAGTATATTATATCAAAAGTTATATATTCTGTGAAACGCAGTGACGTCACTCGGTGAAAATAATGTTATATAACACCCCCTCCCCCATACTTCATTCTGTGAAACGCAGTGACGTCACTCGGTGAAAACAAAGTTATATAAGAACCCTCTCCCATACTTCATTGTATAAGCCAGCTCGGTGAAAACAAAGGAGGTCAAGGTCATTGAGTTTCACAGAATATGGGGCATATAAGGCAAAGACAAAATTAACGCATGGATGGTAACCCCTATGATAATTATCAGAGCCCAAGCTGATGCTGTAGTGAACCTCTCATTTGAAGTTGTTTCTACGGTTTCAATTATTAGGAAATATCGTACTGAGAAAGATTTTGTCTTTATACGTCAGAATCTGACGTCTGTAGACGTCAGATTCTGACGTATAAAGCCGATACCCGCACTGTAAAAAATATAATATTTACAATGGCCGTAGACCTATAACATAAGTATTCAAATGAACCGGGAAGAGCTAACTAAGACATTTGTGATGATGTCTAATTGAGAAAAACCTTCAGTCTACATGGTTTAAACAAAAATAATTCAGCGTTGTAAGGGTACCAGAGCATTATGTTCTTTTCTCCCTCACCAGGTTCCTAGCGGCATGGCTCAAGCCACATCTATCAGAGTCGGACAGTTACTGGGAAGTGGTGCACCATCCACAGCTAAACTAGCGGCTAAAGTCGGCTTCATCACTGTAGGTTGGTGGTACATATATTTTGAAACTCTGCATTTATAATTGATAAGGTAATTATTTGTGAAAATAAATATATTTTCCATTTACCAAATAATTATTCCAGATTTGTACCCTTGAAAGTACCTCAGAGCTGCATACGGCTCTTCAATTAACCTTTTCAACGCGGGGACCTTCCTTATACGTCAGATTCTGACGTTTAAACATGGTTCCCGCACTTAAAAATTAAATTATTTCATATGTATTCAAATGAATTAGAAAAAGCTATCAAATACATTTATGATGATTTCAAATTGAAAAACCCATGGTCTCCATGGTTTATACAAAAAAATTCAGCTTGTAAGGGTTAAATGATAATCAATTAGAACTAGTTACTGAGATGTACAGTATCTCCATATCACTAAAAAATCGAATGTTAAAACATTGTTGGTACAACACGTTTAATACCTATATCATATATTCCTATTTGCAGGTTTGGTTGGTATTCTCTCTGGAGTAGTCTTGGCATCGTTGGCTCCACATCTACCGAAGCTCTTCACCACCTCAGAGTAAGTATCAAAATGCACAAAGATTAGAAATTGCAATTAAATAATGTAGTAGTTCCACTCAAATTAGCTCTCCTCTTAAAGCAAAGATGTTAAAAGGAACATTTATTATGCTAAATTAAAGTTTACAATATCACATACGATTCCCCTGTGCGCATAGCATACAATGTTTAAAACTGTTTACATTTTTCAATCCTACTATTACTCGCTCAACACAACTAGTATTTTACTTTGGTATACGTAAAATCATTTTGAAAAACATTATAGGCATGTTAGATTGAACCGTTGCTGGTTTAGGCCTAGTGTTTGGCTACTGCCAGCGACGTTGACGCAGCAAGATTAAAATATTATGCCTGAGATCGTGAGTTTGCTATAATGTGAGGATTATTGGTTTGTTTGCCTGTTTGTAGCGACGTTATCCAGATGGTCGCTTCTATTCTACCCGTCTGTGCGGCCTATACAGTATTTGAACATGTTCTGGTGAGTTTGCTGGACATACCAACTTTTATTTAGAACAGGTCGCCCCCTTGGAGTTAGAAGGTGCTGTTTAACACATTCTAACTTCAAGGCGAGATATGTTTAGACACAAATGCAAGTCAAGTATGCTACATGCGAACGCGATCTGGATCGTCGTCACCCCGTAAATATTGACATTAGCCCTTTCTATCTCCCGTTTGTACTAGTAGGCATACCCAACTTACTGTTGGTTTAGTTTTCGGTGTGGACTGTGTAGATATCTAGGTACAAGTATTGTTTATTATATCTCCCCCCTTAAAACGTTGAAAATACTCATTGAAAATACATATTTTTAAACAATCAAATTCGTTTTTCAGAACATGAGCAGAGGAGTAATAAGGGGTATAGGTCATCAATGGGTCGGGTTTCTCTTCATTTTCCTGGCGTTTTACATTTTATCACTGCCAGTAGGTGGCGCATTGCTCTTCACCACAGACCTTGAACTCAAAGGTGATGTATTAAAGCTATATCCAACTCTCATTTTTTCCTGTTTTAGTAACTGTTGTACCCCAGTTGCCTCCATCTCTGTGATCAGCATGGTGCTTTCTGGGTACATACGTGTCCCGCTGTTCGTACACAGTGGACTACTCATTTTACCATGATTGGAGTGGTAATCATCTTGCTGCTCTGTCATTACACCCAGGGGCCGTATGCACCAACCGGGGCCGAGTGCACCATTCGGGGGTAACTGCTACCTCAGAGGTAACTCCGGGGGTGAAGCAGAAATTAAATTACCCCGAGTGCATCACACACAAAAAGCAATAAAAACTACCTCTGGGGTGGGAAGTTGAGAGGTAAAATTTGCACCTGCTATGGGGGTGGTGTAAGTCTGCTAACCACGGAGGTAGAGCTTTTTGAACTGACTCTTTAAAGCGGATGTAAACTCACTGCTCTGCTTGCGCGCAATGTGACGAATAACTTTGCACGTTTACGTCACGAATCGTAATACAAATACAAATAGCTTTCATCATACGTAGCGACCAGTGCTTATTGCGGCATGACTGTCCAGACCGTTTAACTAACGAAAACACGCAGGAAACAGAGTTTGGCCGCAACTTTTTCAAAATCGTGTTACATGTATAATAGAAGCATCTTGAAAACTGACGAGTTATGTACAAGTAGTTTAGCAGAGGCGCTGTTTCTACATGGAAATCGGAACCCCTTTAGCTTTGATATTTAATAGTGTAAGTTAGAGATAGGATATATTTGTGACCGGTTTTTGTAGCTCAAACTTGTAGGCCCTACTTAAGTAAATAAAATATCGCAGTATATAGGCCTACATTCATGTAATATAATATTTTTTTTACATGTTTACTTAATGCTAGAGTCGGCGCGAAAAAAAGCATAGTAGACCCACTATGTAAGGTACATGTGAGTAGTTGGTCAATAAACTAAGACCTGCCAAAACGATACTGTTGTTTTATTAGCTGAAAAATCACAAAACAGGGTTGATGAAGGCTGCTTGCTGTATAGTCACCCTCTGTAGACTTGTCATACAGATACTCTTTCTAAAATGGTGGCATGCGTGATACTCTTTCTAACATGGTGTCCTGCTTTCTAATGAGTCGTCAGCAAACGCATACGACGGTCAGTAATTCACAGTTTTCGCATATTTACTCAAGCTGAGAGTGCTCTATTTGTTTTGTTTAATTATTCTATGAATAGCTGTTGTACCACCTTGCAAACACAGTCATGTTGAATTGAAGTCGATTCGGTGTGTACCTGTAAGGTGACGTAGATCGCTGCTCATAAAATATCGGCATAAAAATGGACACTTTCGTTGATAAACCTATCGTGTCAAAAATCTGAAAATATATTTTTGTCCAATACATCAAATCGTTATTTCACCTGCTCAAATATCATCTTGCAAATGTACGATATCCAACGAAGTACTAGGCCTATATTGAGAAAGTGTCATGCTTTCTAGCTTGCTCTTAGAAAGCAGGACATCCCTCAAAATAAATTGTTAGAAAGCATGACACTTTCTCAAAATACTTTGATATCGTAGATTTGGATAACTATATTTGAGAAGGTGAGAAAATGATTTGCTATATCGCAGTGGCTATTGACAGGGACACTCCTGTCAATAATGCATTTATAGGCGTTATTGACAGGGATATGATTAGCCAATCAGTGCTTTCCACACATCACGCCTCCATCTTCCCAGCAAAAGGCACACGTGTTGTTAAAATGGCTGCGAGAATAGAGGCTGGTGCCTCCTTCACAAAGTGGGAAAAGTGGAATAAGACGTTGGAAAATTTCAAATCTAGCCATCAAGTAGAATTTAGTGTACTCTGCAGCAAGAACGTTGACTCTGCAAATGGAAGGCTATCTTCGAAGGTTGTACATCACCAATATGATCACAAATACGCTCACGCTCAGTATGGCCAAAGAGGCTATCCGAAATTCAGGACTTCGCCCCAATCAACCGAAATTAGGGGTATTCAAAACCGTTTATTATCACCATACACTAAGTATCCTATGAAATTAACACCCACTACTGACAGGGTGACCCTGACAATAATACATCACCACCCACAGCTGACAGGGTCATCATGTCAATAACACAATCACGTCCACTGCTGACAGGAAAAACCGATGTACACCCTGTCAACAACATATTCTGATGCACTGTTGACAGGGTCACTCTGTTAATTATACATAAATGATCACTATTGACAGGGTGACCCTGTCAGCAGTGTTTGTTAATGCAGTATTGACAGGATGACACTGTCAATACTGCAGTTTCAACTGTTATTGACAGGGTGACCGTGTCAGCAGTATTTCTAAATGCAATATTGACAAGGTGACCCTGTCAATAACAGTTGAAACTGCAGCATTGACAGGGTCACCCTGTCAATAGCCTCCGCATACAGGTATAGATGATGAGATGACACGGGGTGTGTGTGACCTGCAATGGAGCTACCATTTTGATTTTATGTGAGGATCTGAAAAGAGTTTTGTTCTCTTTTTATTTTTACGGCCTCCAATGTTAAACCATATTTTTTGTCAGAAGTCTTTTGTGTCCAATACGTCTCCTCAGACATGTTGCATGTCTTGAGGCCATGACTAGAAGGCTAGATTTGAGTGTTATATTTTTCTACTCAACCTTCCTCCACTCCCCAGAAATAAAATGGTAGCCCCCTAAGGAAACCGTGGGGAATTCCACAGGTCACGATATGATCAATACTGTTAATAGTTTCACACCTCGAGGGGTAAATATGGCACAACCTCGGAGGAAGCTACCTAACTGCGTTTTAAACATGGTGCACTCGGTGCAAAGTTGTCAAGGTAAGTACTCCTGAGGTAAGGACCTCTGGGTAAGGCAATTTACCCTTGCGAGTTACCCCTCGAATGGTGCACTCGGCCTCCGGAGGTTTGGACAAACCCCAGAGGTATCGCGGGGGTACATTTGAAAAACTAAATACCTCGTATATTGGAAAATCTAAAAAGTACTATTTTTAATCAGTGTATTCGCAATCTCACGTATTGTGTGCATGTTTACCTACGTGCTGAGAAGACGTGTTTGCTATAGCTTCACTCCTGTAATATTTAAAACTGCCATTCAGCACAGATAAAGTGTTTTGAATAATTATTAAATAAAAATATATTAAACTTAATGCTTTTATTAACAACACAAAATTACCACCACTACTGTGACAAATGATGTCTGTGTACGGTCAAGTTTTGAAAGTGTTTCTATAATATGTTATGACATCAATTAACAGGTCTTTATCCTAAATGTGCAGGTGTTCAATGTTGCAAAACACGCTACTCAATTCAAATTCAGTAGTAACAAAGAGTAGGCCCTAATAATCAATTAACGTTGAAATTAATATCTGTAATACTGTGTGTGTCGATTAAAAGGTCGTATCCGACACTTACAGTGCTGAATTGGAAGATAGATCCTGCAGCTATATTATGTTCACATCCCGATATGCACTTATAAAAACAATCAGACAAATGTCGGAAATTAATGAACTCAGATAAAACAAACAGGGATTGTTTTTTCATATCTTGAGGGTTCCTTAATATCTTATTATATCTTAATAAGTGTCATTTAAAATGGAGCGAGCAAAATGCAGTTACAAGTTACCGCAAAAATCTGAATTACATTACATAGGCCAATGTTTATAATATACAAAAAAACGTAATAAAGTCGACAGTGAAGTGTAAAGCCTATTATAAACGTTATTTTTATGGGGGAAATATATATTTTAATAAATAATTAAAACGAACATTTAAAGGCATAAAACTAGTAAATATATAATCATCTCTCCAGTGAGAAATAATTGATTTGAATGGTTAAATATAACTAATTAAAATGACTGTTAAATAAATAATGAAATGTATGGTTACAGATTAATTATAATTAATTGTAGTTATCAACATTTACAATTCATATTAGCTGTTGTGTCTTATTGTCTTCAAATTGTTAGCACATTGTTGTTATTTGCATTAAGTAGAACACAATTACTGTATTTTCGAGCTCGTGGTCAATTTAAGGCGGAAATACAATTAGATATTCTTAAAAAAACATACATTTCTGTGTCAGTTTTAGTCGTGTCTATTTCTATTATTTTGTTAACCATAATCATGTTAACCTTGTCGTATGAGGCATGAATGATGCTTACCATTTACAGCAAAACATTCCCCATCAAATAGTCAATACAGTGAATAACCATGGGGGGGGGGGGGGATTATATATCCATGGAGGTTTGTACCCCCGTGTTTTCACGAGATGGTGCATATGAGGTAAATTCGCAGGAAAACCTCGAAGGTTGAAACCTCTAGGGTTTCATGAAACCCCAGAGGTATATACCTCTGTGGTATGATTTACCCCCACTGGGGTAAACGTGAAGTTGGTGCATACGGCCTCACGTATTTAAACCATACACCTCCTAATCACGACAATAGTCGTTTTTAATCCGTTCGATAAATCATCGTTATTGGGAACGGATTTTTTGTCTAAACGTCAACATTTGCAATGTTTCGGTCTCAATTAAGCAAGTGTCAGTAATTTTCACACACTTGGAAGTTGTGGATCGCGGTAGCGACACAAAACTTTAAGTGGGTGAAAAACGGAGAAAAAGACAGTTGTCAAAGGTAGCGCACCACGAGACGGAAGATCTCCTAAAAAGACCTGCTTGTTATGAGTAGTCTGATCAAGGACATCGACGAAGACAAACTTCTAAACACAAAAATGGTCCTCATCAGAGGTGCATCTCTCAGAAATATATGTGATGAACTGAATGACTTAAATTCCTACAATAATATCACACAATTGTTGCTGGTGGATGCAGATTGAAACAGATTGATGCAGATTGAAACAGACTACAATAAAGTGTTTGAAAAACAAAATGCAGTGGGAATGTGATCATATCCAGCATGCCTCCCCGAGTGGATACAAATGAAACAAGACTACATAAGTCCAGGAGCTCCCGCCACGAATTAGAATTTGATTTAAGCAATTTTGTGTAGGGTTTTTAATGTAGTCCTAGGCTAGGTCAAAATCAAGACGCAAGACAACTAGGTCTAAGAAGCTCAGTCTAAGAGTAAGATAAGAACTAGACAGTCTGTCAGAGATTGCAAACCTCCATTGAAATTAATGATCCTAATCAGTATCCCAGTAATGGTCTACCTATCTGGCACGGTTTACCCGATATCAGGCCAATCGAGGTAACTAATAGCTGATTTACGGTCATTTTGAACTCGATATAAACTAGTTAAAATCCCCCCCCGAAACCTCAAATTTTGTTTTATAGTAATGGACTAACATCTAACACAGTTTGCAAAATATTGGGCATGTGAAAGTAAATAAAGGCCGGTAGGGGGGCATTTTAAATTTGATCGAGTCAGAATTTTTCAAGATGCATCCTCAGCTGAAATCTCACATTTCATTCTATAGTAATCGTCTAGCTATCTAGCACGGTTTACCAAATATCGGCCATGTGAAAGTGAATAGTGGCCTAAAGGCGGCCATTTCGAATTTGATCAAGTCGAAATTTTCCAAGATGCATCCTCAGCTGAAATCCCACATTTCATTCTATAGTAATGGTCTAGCCATCTAGTACGGTTACCAAATAACAGCTATGTGAAAGTGAATAATGGCCGATAGGCGGCCATTTTGAATTTGATTGAGTCAATTTTTTTCAAGATGCATCCTCTCTTGTAATCTCACATTTTGTTTTCTAGTAATGGTCCAGCTATCTAACACGGTTTACCAAATATCAGCAATGGGAAAGTAAATAGTGGCCATTTTGAATTCGATTGAGTCGAAAGTTTTTAAAAAGCATCCTCTCCCGAAACGTCACATTTTGTTTTATAGTAATGGTCTTGCTATCTAGCACGGTTTACCTGATATCAGGCCTATCGAGGTAAATAATGCTGATTGTCGGCCATTTTAAATTCGTAAGTTAAAAATGTTCAGGGTGCATCCTCCCCGGAAAACTCACACTTTGTTTTATAGTAATCAGGTAATGGTCTAGCCATCTAGCACGGTTTACCAAATATCGGCCATGTGAAAGTGAATAATGGCTGATAAGCGGCCATTTTGAATTTTATCGAGTCGCCTTTTTCAAGATGCATCCTCTCCTGAAATCACACATTTTGTTTTATAGTAATGGTCTAGCCATCTAGCACGGTTTACCAAATAACGGCCATGTGAAAGTGAATAATGGCCGATTGGCGGCCATTTTGAACTTGGACGAGTTGTTTTCAAAATGCATCTTCTGAAACCTTACAATTTGTTTTATAGTAATGGTGTAGATATCTTGAGCGGTTTTTATGATATTCCACAATATCAGGCCTGTCGAGGTGAATAATGGCCGATAGGCGGCCATTTTGAATTTTATCAACTTGAAATTTTTCAAGATGCATTCTCTCCTGAAACCTTACAATTTATTTGATATTAATGGTGTAGCTATCTTGAACGGTTTTCATGATATTCCGCAATATCAGGCCTGTCGAGGTGAATAATGGCCGATAGGCGGCCATTTTTAATTTTATCGACTTGAAATTTTTCAAGATGCATCCTGTCCTGAAACCTCACAATTTGTTTTATAGTAATGGTGTAGCTATCTTGAGCGGTTTTCATGATATTCCGCAAAATCTTTCAGTCGGATTTACCGATGTTATAAATTAGGTCAAAGTGCTGGGTCAACTTCAAGGTCAAGGTCCAAAAACCTGAAAAGGCACAACTAGGGACCTTAGAGAACATGTATGTGCAATATGACTGTCATCGGTCCAGTACTTCTCGAGATCTGCTCCGGAAACGAAGTGCGCGTCAAAACGTCTAAATAGGTCATAGTTCTGAACCAGAAGTAGGTCAAAGTTCAAATACCCCAAAAGGCACAACTAGACCCCCTAGGGGTGTTGTGTGTGAAATTTGAAGACAATCGGACAAGTACTTTCAGAGATATGCTCCGGAAGCGAATTGTTCACGGACGGCCCAACGGCCCAACGCCGTAACATCATCATTTTCTCCTCTGCGACCTTGCGTATTGAATTCAGATTAAAAATATTTTAACCTGTCCATTATCCACCTGGAAGTAACCCACATACCAAAAATTGTTATGCTAGCTTATTTTCTTACAAAGTTATAGGCAAAAGAAGAGGCAAAAAAAACGGAGGTAGAATCCATAGCTCCCTCCGTCTCACCTACAGTGACGGCGGGAGCTAACAATGACGCTTCAAACTAGCTGGCGGATCTACAAATGACGGACAGAGTCCATCTAACATGGCAAGCTACAAACAGGCTGGCGAAACATCTGCAGCTTAACACACAAGGTGACTGTATTTCAAAATGGGAGACAAAGAGAGATGGTCAATGAACACAACATGCCGACAGTCGTAAGAAGGAAACCTATGAACATACCAGTATTCCAACAAAGCCAGAAACAATCAAATAATCAGATCATGCTCAACAAATTATGGGAGCCGAGACCAGTGGCGGTCAACACTACAGAACCAGCACCACCATACGACCTCTCTTAATACCAGGCAACATAGGCATGACAGTAACCGACGTCCACTAACCTCAACGACCCAAAATAGAAATGAATAGCAACATGTGAACAACAGAAGAATGGGACAGATTATTGGTGCACCTACTGTAGTAGATATACGGCCATATAGCAGCAGACAAGGCAGAGGATATTATTGATGTTCTTTAGAGGGAAATGTCAGTCACACAATTGGTGTTTCTGATGGCATGAAAACCTATACACCATAACGTTACTACATAATAAAAATACGACAAATAATGCTGATCCTGCTGATGACCATGCACGCAATAAACCAAAAACTACCAAGAAAAAAACATACCCTAGATAAGCCTACTCGAAGAACAACTGGAGTACCCCGTTCTAGTCCCGCCGCCGCCGACATAGTTTCATCCGTGCACACAGAGACTCTGTTTATTGTTGAAAAACAGCGCAAAAAACAGACACAGAGTATCACAGACAAAATATACAAAAAGACGATCTAACCGAGCTGACATTAGAATGTCCCATAAATAAACTTTCCATATACAGGCAAAATGCGTGATAGTAAAATGTAGAAACTACAAATGCGCATTGTGCAAAGATTATTCGCACGAGGGCAAATGCCGCGAAGACCTATGCGTTTCACCTTTTTTCAGAATAAACATCGACTCGTCAGCCGTACTTTATACGGTAGGACACGGTCTGTGATACATTGTCTAACCTGAAGGCAGTCCTAGAAATGTGATTCTGCCGCGCGGTGGATTTTTCCCCTTTACAGGTATGATAAAAGTTGGGCGGACAGTTCGCGGAGTGCGGGGCGTGTTTGTGAGGATCGCCCGAGCGTGGTGCCACAAAGAGCGCGCGTGCGTGTGCGCCCATCCCCTCCCGTGTAATGTCATTACCTGTGCGGCAGTGCCGGCGTTCGTTCGCGACGTTGGCGCGGCGTCGAACCAACGCCGGCGCGTCCGCCGTCTGATTTCGTTCACTACTCTTGGCGCTAACCCGCACTGTTTTTTTCCAGATCCAATTCCACCGTAGTCCTGGATACCCCATCAAAGGCCGTGTCATTTGAATATGGATCTGGATATTGACGCGTCCGCTTAGTCAGTGTTACTCTGTCTGATAATGTACAAGAGGCGTGTGTAAAATGGTCTGAACAATTTATTAATTCTGTTGTGAATAGGCATGTGAGCACTAAGCAAATTAGAGTAAAAACGTGTCGAATCCCTGGTTAACACCAAAAATACTTTAATTAATATATAAACGTGATAACACCCACCGCATGAACAGCAATCAAACTGAAAATCTCGCATATGATGGCTCAATATAATAATCTTGGCAATGAGGTTGTATCTAATATACGAAAATCTCAGCAAGTTTATTACAAACAGAAGATAAGTCCAGATAATAACATTCAAAATATATGGGAAGCTGTGAATAAGTCTCTTGAAAAAAAATCGAAACTACCGAATGGCATTCAGCATGATCACCCGATGATTGGAATAATCACTTGTCGCCCCGAATATCGGCCATTATTTTTTTAATATGCGTCTCGTGGTAAAATAATCGAAACTACCGAATGACATTCAGCATGATCACCCGATGATTGGAATAATCACTTGTCGCCCCATTTCAGTCATGGTCATAATTATACCTAAATGTTTAAAAAAATGGTTGATATGCGGTTCCGGGAATATTTACTAGCCCATCCATTTATTACACAAAGTCTGCATTTAAGTCATACAAAATTTTGGCGGATGCCTATTGTCGTCACCAGGCGCATCCGTCCGTCCGTCTGTCCATCCGTCTGTCCGTCCGTCACTTGTTGCTTTATAACTTGTTTCGCGTAACTGGAATGCATATTAAAGTTCACATGCAGGTTAATCATGACTTTAAAGCTTGACTAATTTCACATTTGATTTTTTCCGATCGACAAATTTCACATTTGATCTTTCTGTGACAGCTATGACCTTGACTTTTTTCCGATTGACAAATTTTATCGTTAACGTTATTCATTCAACATTTTTTATTTATCGCTCCCAAATTTATACCATATATCCATTTCACTAATAGCTCGGATGAGTTCGAAATTGGGCAAGATTCGGATAGAAACTAGGTCATGGCGGCCATTATTTTTTTAATGTGCGTAATATCTGGAAAACCGGATCAGTTAGCTGGACCATTACTATTGAAAAAAATGTGCAGTTTCAGGTAGGGATATACCTTAAAAAAAATTAACTTGATCAAATTCGAAACGGCCACTTTTGACTTCAATATGCGTAATAACTGAGAAACGTGCCAGATAGCTAGACCATTACTATTGAACAAAATGTGCAGTTTCAGGTAGGGATATACCATAAGAAATTTCAACTTGATTAAATTCAAAATGGCCAACCTGCGTCCACTTTTCACTTCAATATGCGCAATAACTGGAAAACCGTGCCAGATAGCTGGACCATTACTATTGAACTAAATGTGCCGTTTCAGGTGGGGATATGCCGTGGAAATTTCAACTTGATCAAATTCAAAACGGCCGACCTGCGGTCACTTTTCACTTGAATATACATAATAACTGGGAAACCTTGCCAGCTGGCGGGACCATTACTATTGAACTAAATGTGCCGTTTCAGGTAGGGATATACCGTGTAAAATGTCAACTTGATCAAATTCAAGATAGCCAACATGGGGCAATTATCAAATTCAAAATGGGTAATATCTGGAAAACCGTACCAGTTAGCTAGCCCATTACCATAGACTAAAATGTCAACTTTCAGGGGGGAATATGCTCTGAAAAATTTCACTTCAATAAAATTTTAAATGGCGGACTTTATTGCGGTTTTTCACATTTTACGGGAATAATCCCACTTAGCGGGCACAATAACTTCAAATGTATCCTGCTCAATTTTTTAATATGCATGTTACTCATAACCAGTTACAGAAAAGTTATAAAAAAATGGCTGAAAACAAATAGAAATGGCAGATTTATTGCGATTTTTCACATTTTATGTCAATAATTTTACGTTTTGGGAGCGATAACTGCAAAAAGTTTTTCCTTGCATCCTGCATGCTGCTTTTAAAAAACGAGTTCTCGCACAATTGCAATAATGGCGGCGGGCTATCGTCGAATGTGCTCTTGTTTCAAATGATTCTCACTTTTAAACGATGATTAGATGCTCGTTAGATAATATAAACCACGGTGAATTAACTGGTGTCTGTCTCTTTGACCTAGTCTCCATGGTTTATACAAAAATATTTCAGCGTTGTAAGGGTTAACAAGATCAAATTAGATTTTTCCTGAGAAAACTTGATTTTTTGGTTTATTTTACATGTTTATTTTTGTGTCTTAATGGCAGGATTTCGGTAAACATTAAACCAACGGTGATTCTTCCTCGTTAAATCATGTGCTGTAGTAAATGTGTTTGTTTTCTACAGGTTTATGGCTGGGGTTTACTGGCAGCGTCCTGATAACTGTTGTTCTCCTTCTCTGCTATATCATGTGCTGCTGTGACTGGAAACAACTCGCTGTGGAGGTAAATGTAAACCATTGATCGTTACAACCGAAACGAAAGCGACAACACTTCATTCTGTTTTTTTTCAACTAATCGGCAGTGACCATCAACTGCAATCAGCTCACATAGTCTTATGTTTTAAGCCGTTACACTCAAAACCAACAGCTCAGAAGATAGATTTAATGAACACCCAGCAAGCATTATACATTCATCCAATGTTGGTACAATGTTGGGCCAGCGTCACAGACAATGGGCCAACATTGTATCAACATTGACTGAATGTTTCGTGTTTGCTTGGCAATATATGGAACAAAATATTTCATTGTATTGTAAGCTTGATGAGATGAGGATGTATACACCTTTTCTCTCGCACTAGATCATTAAATCCAAAAGTACTACCATAGACCAGAAACATAATCGTGAAATACATTCTTAACAAGCTTATTTTTTTCAATATTGGTCCGCATGCTAATAAACATAATTATTGAAAAGTCTCTGAGAAT
The DNA here is from genome assembly GCA_964017125.1 of Flabesymbios commensalis. Classification (NCBI taxonomy): domain Eukaryota; kingdom Metazoa; phylum Annelida; class Polychaeta; order Terebellida; family Flabelligeridae; genus Flabesymbios; species Flabesymbios commensalis. The sequence continues at coordinate 65,903,461 of OZ024913.1, forward strand.
CCTCCAACAACAAACATTGTTGTCAATGTTTCTTGTTGAAAACATGCCAATTAAAATCAAAAGTGTTTTCAGAAAGGTTCTCCAAATAAAAATATTTGTTTAAAATCGTATTATATCTAATATGCCGTCTCATATTTTGATTTTGACAAAAACGAGAAACCAGTAAGGTATATTTGTTTCTAGGAAAAATAGAATATTCATAAATGAAATAAATAAAATGCTTTACAGAACGTTATATGATATTGATCAGAACACAATATACTTGTATATATGCACAAGTCATTTCCAAATAGCATTGGAACCATGGTATGGAATAAGTCTCATGATTGTCTCATGAAAACTTCAAACATAGCAGAAGAGACATTTATGAAATTTACAATCAGATCGACCCTTCTCCACTGCATTTGTATTCACATGGGTGATACAAATATTTTTTTCCAGCACTGATATAAGTGTTATTAACACACGAGTCCATTTGAGTATTAACACTCAGAACACTGATGTCGCCTACAGTAGACATCCTGTCTTGTTTATTAGCACCTCTATTGCCAGTTCTTAAAAGTAAAATATGTCAATCTTGAACCCTGATATATGTCAGGACCTACATTTCACAAATCATATAAATGTTCAGTCACTTTAAGTTGTGTATCGCGGTAGCAAGACACAACTTCAAGTGACTGAAAAATTAAATTGAATAAGTTACTCAGTCCTCTTAGGGTTAACATTATTGTGTTTATATAGGCAAGGATGCGAGCTGGATCTACTTCAACAGCCAGAGAGCAGTTTCCAGTCTCTGAGAAAACAGGTAAGCGCTCTGGGGGCTGATACCCTGATGACATCGCAAGGCTCTGACACAGTGACCTCCATTTTTAAATGTAATAGTCCTAATAAGATCAAAAGTTTACGCCTGCTGAAAATGGCCTAGTTTTCGTACCTGAAATATTCGTCTCAATTTCATGGCATCTGAGTTTTTTTGGTTGGCAGCGCCAGTGTCGTTTTTACACAGCTGGCTCTGGAGACAAAATGGCGGTCAGTGTGTCTATTCCTCGCGCAGTAAATCAGTTAGGCGGCCCAGTCATACCGGGTAGGGGACTGATACTTTATCACGAATTGTTCTTTTTAAAACTGCGACACGTAGGCCGTGGTACATACTGAACGAGGATATTTGGATATCATGTGAAACTGGCAGGGTTAACCCTTTCAGCGCAGAATCTGACGTCTGTAGACGTCAGATTCTGACGTATATCAACTATCCCCGCAATGGTCGTAGACCAATAACATAGGTATTCAAATGAAAAGAAAAAAGCTAGCTAAGAAATTTATGATTTCAAATTGAAAAAAAACCTTGGTCTTTCAAGATTAGTGGTTGTATGTAGTTTAAATGAGACAGCACATGTAAGATAAATAGAACTATGGTGTAGACACCCAGGTTGCCATCAATCGGACATATAATTTGGTATGTTTACGGCACGTATTGTAATACACATAAACCTGATGACCGAGGACCGCACCAACATGCTGGGCCTCCAGAAAAAAACATAATCTTTCTCTGTCCCTTTTTTTATTAAATTCGTCCGATCAAATCGTAGTATTTTAACTCAAAAATTCAAAGAATCGCAGATACGATCACGATCATGCTGTATAAACTGCTAAGGCGGCATCAGGCTTCAACATTTCATTATATGAAACTTGATAAATAAATACTTGGCACAATAAGAAACGCAACATATTAGATATTTCACTTATTTTGTCGAATTTGTCAAAACAGTTCGGTTGGATTTAAATAATGCGTGTTGCGCCACTACCCGCAATTTTGTGTTTTGACGCCAATAACGACACATGCCCTTGAAATAATGAAGAAAATACACTTTTGGTGTCATGGGCCAGCTGGTCATGCTCACATCATACGGGACATCTGAAAATCATGCAATAGAAATATTATGCAGGCTGGGGTGGGGGAATAAAAAGTCCGCTTTCAGATTCAGTTAAGTTTATTTGTTTAAAAATAACGGGTTGATGAAACTGCCTCGTTTGACAATATTGTGCAGCGTGAGTCTGTTTCTTCATGTACTGCTAATTAGAACCTATGGCGCATTGACAGAGGACGCTATAAACACCTGCGCTGCGCCATTGGTAACCTGACCAAGCTTGACATGCTTAGTTCTGCGGAATTGCAAAGGATGAACAATGTTGGATTGGCAGGTGTTGGGCCAGATGAACTGAAGCCCCGCCATCTACATCACAGAACAACAAATAGAGGCAATGTTAGATAACAGAGCTACGCTAAGAACTGCTGCATTCTTCAGCCCTTCATCACTCCCTGATGGTCAAGCCGAGGCACGGCGCCGGGAGGCCATGCATTACATGTACCTCTAATATCCGCGAGAATATGCAACAGGCCGCTGATAAGTTTAGATGAGCCCTTTTCACTCACCACAAGCTGTGGGAAGAAGGGACTATGAACTCTTATCGTTGACAGGTACACTGCCGATTCGAAGCAGGACTTCATGAACTCATCTTTAATCATGTTATCCAAGAGTCGACATGCAGTGTCACAAGGGCCGAAAAGCTCAGAAGCAACAGCGCTACTCTGGACCTGAAGCTGGTCAGAAGAGCCAGAAGACCGGGTAAGGGTGGTGCTTCTCCTCCACCAGTAGATTTCGACGGCTGGGCGGGTTCACCATTGAAGGTGAACCTCCAACGCAAAAGCTCGTTCTACCACCGCCCAAGCCACATGCAGTGTTATATGGACGACAATCCTGTAGAAACACGGGTAGGGAAATTCGTGGATGCCTGTCTTGTCCTTGGAGCACCCCAGAAGGTGCCATGGCTACAAACTACGCTTCTCGAGAGAAAGCCACTTGTGACATCACAACCGCTTGTCTCACAGTACCAAGACAGGGACAAGCATGCCACACTTTGTCAAGCCGTCCAGGATCTCCTTACAAAAGGAGCGGTGGAGGAGGTGGACACCACATCCCCAGGGTTCTTCAGCCGACTATTCCTAAGGCTGAAGAAACAAGGGACATGGCATCCGATCATACATCTCTCCTTTCTGAACCAAACTCTTTATGAACCAAACTCTTTATGAAGACATTAAAGTTCTGCATGGAAACAATCATTAAAGTGATTCAGTCCATCTGCCAGAACGATTGGCTCACAAGCCTAGATCTGGGCTGACAAACAACCCTCAAATATACACGTTGGTTTCGAGACCAATGGCGGTTTCTGTGACATACAGTGTAGCACCACCCCAGTACCTAGATGACTGGTTGGCAACTGGAAAGCAACAGGTGGCTAATTTGTATAGTGAACTTCCAGAAGTCGGACTCAAACCCAGCTCAGGGCTAAGAATATCTGCGAGTCCTAGTCAATTCAAACAAAATGAATGCCTCCCCGACAGAAGCCAGATGCATAAAAGCACTTGGTATAAAGTTTTCTGAGGGATCGAGACAACCTGCTCTCTGATGGCAAGTGCTTCTGGGACACCTTACATCCTGTCAAAACCTGTTATGACTGGCTTCAGTACTTTTTACTCAAAATGTGCCAGAATGACTTTAGGCTTCCAATTTATACCTCACGCGAAGCTTTAACATTGATGGATGGTTGTAATGTATATTATTTTTTGTGCCTTAATTTGGCTTTTATTAAATGCCCATCACAATTTTTAGCTGATGTTCGTGACCATTGCAAGTCGGCGCGGCACTAACCCAATGCCGTTCAACGCCGGTCCACCGTTGCTGGCCAGCATCCATACAACACTGGGCAGTGCTTTCTGCTGCGACAGTGAGTCCACATAGTATAGCCTACTTCTAATACCGCCTGCCCTAATGTCGTTTAACTCTTCCTTTAACAATTTCGCATTTATGCGAATTCCACATGTGTACATGCATTAATCACAATGGAAATATTTCATTACATGCTTAGTCGAAAATCGCGAACCAGAATGTTTAGTGACATGGACGCAATGTTCTCTTGCAGTTTTAATTTGTGCGATGTGCGCATGCGCATAGTTATAACCTGTATTGTGCCCAGGGACAACTTCAGGAGTCCTCCTCAAACAAAGAAGTCGGTTACTGGGGGTAGTTTTATCAGGGGGAAGTCGGTAAAGAAAGAGTTAAGTGTTGGCCAGCATTGTATACAATGGCCCAATGCACGATACAACGACACATTGTCGGGTCAATGGTGGGCTGACGTTGCCTAGTGGAACAAGCACGATGCTTTGATCCAAAGCTGGGTTAATGTTAGGCCGTGGTCTGTGACGCTGGCCCTCATTTATCGCTGGTATGGGGCCGGCATTGGGTGATCACCGCTCACATGTACATTATGCAGGTATGCTGGCAGCTGGACCTGTCCTGCGTACATGTACATTTTGCAGGTATGCTGGCAGCTGGACCTGTCCTGCGTACATGTACATTATGCATGTATGCTGGCAGCTGGACCTGTCCTGCGTACATGTACATTATGCAGGTATGCTGGCAGCTGGACCTGTCCTGCGTACATGTACATTTTGCAGGTATGCTGGCAGCTGGACCTGTCCTGCGTACATGTACATTATGCAGGTATGCTGGCAGCTGGACCTGTCCTGCGTACATGTACATTATGCAGGTATGCTGGCAGCTGGATCTGTCCTGCGTACATGTACATTTTGCAGGTATGCTGGCAGCTGGACCTGTCCTGCGTACATGTACATTATGCAGGTATGCTGGCAGCTGGACCTGTCCTGCGTACATCTACATTATGCAGGTATGCTGGCAGCTGGACCTGTCCTGCGTACATGTACATCATGCAGGTATGCTGGCAGCTGGACCTGTCCTGCGTACATGTACATTTTGCAGGTATGCTGGACCTGTCCTGCATAGTCGCCCAAAGTTGGACAACATATTTAACCCTTGAAGCGCTGAATTAATTTGTAAAAAAACATCGCAACCAAAGGGGTTTTTCACCTGGAAATCTTCATAAATGTCTTAATTAGCTCTTTCCGATTCATTTGAATACCTATGTTAGGGGGCTACGACCATTAGAAACATTTCTACTCTTACAGTGCTGGGATCGACTTTAGTTGTCAGAATCTGACGTCTACAGACGTCAGATTCTGACGACTAAAGTCGATCCCCGCGCTGTAAGGGTTACACTCAATGTCGGTTTAAGGTTGGTTGCATCTTGGCCATACTGGCCGAAAAGTGAAGTGAAAAAGACATTTTACTTACTTACCAGCATCGTGAATAGATAGACATTATGTTTTTATTTTTCTTAATAATGCATACATTATGATGAATGGGACCAATTAAGCTAAATAATATGCACTGTATTCCATTTCTTTGCTACAATAAATAAATATGCCGGTTATATTCAGGTTATTTTTAAACATGCTTCAATGTTTATTTTGCAGTGGTCTAATTATATAAGAGACCTACTAAACCTAGCTTTGCCCATGCGAAGCACGGGACAAAGCTAGTTAATAAATATATTAATAACGTTGACCAAATCTTTAACTCATTCAAATACTGTAGATTATATTAAACCACTAAGGCAATATAACATGTTAAATAGGGGCGGGATTTTGTACGCTTGGATAAACCATTTGTTTTTAATCATTAGGTTTGCTTTAGTCACGCGATAGTGTGGTTTAGTTAAATTTATTCAAGCATTACTTATTTTGTCAGGTTTGCTTTACAATCGACCTCACTGCGGTCGGATATACGGCGAAGGCAATGAGCGAGAGAACATACGGGGTGGAGGAGAGGATGGAGGCAGTGTGAGGTCACTTTTCCTAGACCGGTCAGTCCAGTTGACCTTCCCTGACCAGGATGGTGGTCAGTCGCCTTCAATGAAGGTCATTCTACAGAAGTCATTGTTGGTTAGTGTAGTGGCTGTGGTGTTTGCGGTCAGTGTGTCTATGCATCTCTCTGGTACGACCTCCACCTGTCCACAGTCTAATATCACACATCATCTACATTTAGACGTCACCAGCAAGGACTTGGTCGTTACCATGACGCCATCAAATACAACTATCCAGTGACGTCACCATCATGCTAGGTATACGACCTCCACCTGTACACGGTCTAATATAATATCGCCCATTATCATACAGACGGCACCAGCAAGGACTTCATCGATGTTTAAACAATATGGTCTTAGAAGAGACCCCCCCCCCCCTCTGATCCACCACTGTTATCCCATACAACAAAGACTTCCAGAAACCGTGTATGACGGCGGCCTAATGATATTATCGTGGCTGTTAAGATTTTAGCGTCACATTAAACGTTAAAATCGGTGAATAAACATTTGTATTAAAGCCAAATACGTTCATGAAGGTGGCGTTATTATTGCTGATTATTACCTGTATCATGATATTGTCTACGGATACCTTGCTAACTCATACCTTGCTGACTCATACTTGTCATTACTTTATTCTTCTTTATGCATAATTTAAAATTAGTTCATTTACTCATAAGATGTAATGCATTACGAAGTAATGAATACAATATCCTGTATATTTGAGGTAAACTGTTCTGTTCAATTGAATTTTTAGTCATTTTATTTTCACTCATTTTGTCTTGCATACACGTGATCGGCTGGAGTGAACGAAAAATGACTAAAGACAATTTTTTGGAATTTTTAGACGTAAGCCTGCCAAAAAATGACCTATGGCAAGTTGTATCCGTCTCACTCATTTGACTCATTCCCGAGATCCAAGTTAAGCCAGTGGCCTATATACATACATGTACCCAGAAGACTCAAATCATGGTAAATCGCAGATCTTCCCCAACATCTTTGGAACAAGAAATAGTGTAGGAACAACATCTGAAAAAGTTCCTTATTTTAGGTCCTGTTTACATCAAAATGTACTACCGAAAATCTATTGAATACTGTAGAGTGATATCTGGGGATGTAAGTTTTATCGGTATGCACAACCAATTTATGAGCTCTTTGATTACAAAAAACCCCGTTATTTTCAAATATGAATATATATAGAAAATTGTTTAAATTTGTCAATTTTAGCTCATTTTTTCTTTTGTAATACACTGTATATCATTTCAATTGGTGGACAGTTAATCCATTTTGACTACTCGTAGACGATTAAATAAATATATAACCCTTTCAGCCCGAGAGTATTTTTATCGAACACCATTTAAGTTCATCCTCGTGATGTCAATTGGGACAGAATTATTCTTGATGTAAAATAATTTGTTATTATTGAGTATGGATTGGAATCTAGCTAGCAATAGTCATGTTAATGTAGCGCTCATTGGTCAAGGCCTTTAACTTTATCAAACAAATTAAGATGGCCACGATAGCCTCGTTTTTGGTCGCACATGAAAACGGACAATGTTAATAGACTCACGAGCCCGAAAACCGATATATACCAGGTTTCAATGCACTTTTGTGAATTCTAAAAACATAAATTCGCTACCTCTGATCTGGCAGCCATTTTTGATCGTCAGTGGAAAGCTGAAAATTTAATCGCATCATCTCCATACTTATTTCACCACCAACCCCCCCCCCCCCACAGCCGCTCGCTGGCGCTCCGACACTGCAGTGCTAAGATTGGTAGCTTCCCCGGGGTGACTCCCATTGTTGAGAGTAGGCCTAGTGGGGATGTGCCGCTGGACAGGGTGCTTTTTTGAGCTTCCAGAATTGGCACAATAATTATTGGCTTATTTTCAGCCGAATTCCATCACTATATTCATCGCCGACCATATGATGTAAACATGTCCATAGACTAGAACTGCGAAAGTTTTTTAATTTTTCCGCTGCGCTTTCACCAGTTAGGCTAGATATAGAGACGAAATTCTTGATTTCTAATTATTGACAACCATTAGAAAAATTAGAAATACGGGAATTTCGTCTCTATATCTAGTCTAACTCGCAATCTTTATAACGACTTATAGCTTACTAAGTCGATTTAACGACTTATATAAGTCGTTATAAGGACTTAGCTTAAGCCAATTTAACGACTAATAAGTCGTTTTAAAGACATATACTAACTCGCTTTAACGACTTAAAAAGTCGATTTAACGAATTATAAGTCGTTATAACGACCTAGTTTAAGTCTATTCAACGACTTATAAGTCGTCATAACGACTTATACTAAGTCGATGTAACGACTTATATGTCGTTATAACGACTGATACTAAATCGATTCAACGACTTAAAAAATGTTTTTTGTCGTTTTAACCCTTTAGTACATATAGAATATACCGACAAAAAATCTAATATGCCCTATACATCGACATATAGGGCCAAATAAAAAATGAATCGGGCTTTAGGCCCCTTTTGTGCACATACCGGCTAAAGTTGGCCCGGAGAACCTCCTGAGGATGATGAGATGACACTGCCCTCCAGACACAGGATTCAAATTTCAAACCCTGGAGGTCTGAGGCCGAGCACGGTACCTCTCGGTCACGGAGGCTCCCCACAATAGTAAGTTTTACGAGTGGATGGGGAAGAAACATTTTTGTTCCTTTCAAACCGCTGAGACCGGGGAACGAACTCTAGCGTGAAAGGCAGCAGTGCTAACCACTACCCTAGGGCCCCCGCCAAATAACATGACCAAGATACGTAGAGCCCAGCAAAATAGGCCTACACAATTATTGACTAAACCTATATAACCTAACTTAACCTATTTTTAAATCTGCAATTTAATAAAGTTAAGTAGACTATACTAAAATGTATTTTATCACAGTTTACATATATCCATTAGAACTCATTACTATTATGCAAAGCCAGAAGTCGCTATCTGCTCACTTTACAAGTAAGCAAATATCGCCTTTTGGCTTTGTACGGCAGAATAGAAGCCATCCCATGATACAGAGCCTTGCTTTTCCACCAAGACTCGTGGATGCGTTATTTAACTTTGACTCTCTTTGTAGCTCGTGTTCATATACCGGGGCGCCACCCTGCTTTAAACCATCCTAATGATGTCAGCCTCTTCTGTCCGCGTTGAATGAATAATATAGATAAAAAGAATACTAGCCAATTTATACTTATTTGCCATATGAACTGTACCACTTTGCTCCTTAGAAATCAGGACACTTGCTCTTAAAAAGCAGGATATATCTCAAATGGAATTGTTAGAAAGCAGGACCCTTTCTGATAATACTTTGCTGGATATCGTAGAGTTGGAGGATAATATTTGAGCAGGTGGGATATTATATATATAATATATTTGGCCCTATATATGGGGCCTAAACATCATAATTTTCTTCTTTTACATTATAGCCCATATAAAATGGGCCACTAAAAAATTTACCGGAATATCTCGTCGCCTAAACAGAAAACCCATCTAGACATCGACATAGAACCTTCGAAACATAGATAAAAATCTTTGCCATTTTGAAGTATTAATTGTGATGTCGAACATAGAAAATAAGCTTCATTATAGATAGTTAGTCCAAAATGTATCTAAACATAATTCATGGTATATATATAATATATTACAATGCGATTGATCAGACACTTTGATGTCACATCTTATCATCTATCAAAATAATATCATTTTAGTCAATGTATTTAGAAATGTATTTAGTAAATGATACACATTTAAGCCTACAAACAAGATTAATCAATCAACTAATTAATAGGCATACACAGCGACATCATGCGAGTGTTACGCCCACTAGTATAGGCCCACCACTTCGTCAACGGGGGAGAGCGGGGTAGACTGTAGGATTTAGCACAGATTTCTGCCAGTGTGTCACCTCTATTGGGCCACTATGTTTTTTTTCTGCGCGCATCGCCAATAATTTTTTTTTTTTATCTTTTCGAAAGAATAAGTCTATTTCAGAAGATAAAAATAACATTATCCCAGCTATGTTTTTATTTTGCTTGTTTATTTAGTCGCCCTCATTAACTTTTTTTTAAATAGGTTTAAAGTTAATTTATTTCGTCGCCCTCATTAACTTTTCTAGAAATTTGTCAAATGTTTTTTTTATTTGGGCGCCCTCATTAACTTTTCCAAAAATAGATTCACATTTTTTTTTACCGCCCTCCATCATTGGATTTTGATTTTTTCTGATCTAAAACAGAGAAATAAAACACAGAGGCCTTATGCAGCGTGTGTGTTTGGTTGTTTCACCTCTTTTTGTTTGTTCAAGTTTCGATGGTGAATGTAATTGACAATCAAGAGCTGTAACTTGTGTCTATGGAACTTACCGTAGACAGTTAATATAGATAGTCTATGGGTTGAAGGATTAAAAATAATTTCCGTCAACTTGATTCATAATTAGGTTTATTGTAGCCAAAATGTCCCTATATAAACTGATGGACTTGGATCACTTTACCATTGAAGAAAAGTATCAATTTTGAAAGTGAAAAAAATATATGATGATTAATAAGTCTTGCAATTTTAAACGAATGACTTAGATATTTTAGTATGTTATTTCCTATATATTTAACTGTCCCAAAATGACATAAACAGAAAAAAATCGAATTTTGGACTTGGATCACTTTACCTCTGAGCCATTCAGGTACATGTTTGATCCTTCACGGCACTTAAGTGGATAGGTATTTGTCTTAGCACCATTTGTACATGCCCATTAATTCACCTTTTACATCTGACATGGCAACATTCCGCCAGGGAACAAAGATCTCGCCTACTGACATGTCTCGATCCCTAAATGTTAGTTTTGGCAGAAAAAAAGTCTCATGTAGGCCTATGTCATCTTGGAAGATTGTGAAAAAAAAGAAAGTTGACACAGTAAATGTCTTGTAAATCTATAAGTACCAAGCATTATAAGGGATAGGAGATGGGATTAAAATCAGCTGAAACGCAATAAAGTCTCAAAGCAAAAGCAGAGCTTTCACCAAAACTGCAATTAGGTAAATTGAATCTACACGATTCAGTTATATTAAATATACTTGCTAAATCATGGACCAATTGTCACAAAAGGAAGGAAACGTTGGATAAAAAATGCAATGGGCAAGCTGACATCAACCACATCGGCATTTGACATGTTATGTGTTCTACCTATCTTTCGCTTATCTTAGGACGTCATAACATATCATTTTTGAAAAGGATAAACACGTATCTGTAATGCTTGGAAGACGCCACACATGAATTTATCTCCGTGTTCCGTAAACTTTTTGAAGTAATTAATTGTGCGAGCCCACACTTCAGGGAGCAGTCACCAAGTAGGCCTACAGTATTCTGATTGAAGTGAATAATACAATGGACAACAATACCAACCGGTTGTCGACCAACATAATATTATCATACATATTACACTGCAATAGAACATCTGCTACCTATAAAAATATTACCTGGAACACGTTATAATCGAATCAGGTAAACTAAACGGCGGCTGCCGACTAAGGATGGGAAATGTTTGGGGCTGTCCAACAGTCACGTAGCGCTTTTTTAACGTTTTTTAACGTTGTGTTGTTGACTATGGTCCGTAACGCATCGCTTACCCCCCCCCCTCTAGGCGCTACGTAATTGTTAAACGGCCCTTTGACAAACAAAAAAACACAGAACATCAGATTATGGCTACAACGAGTCATCTGATCAATATATAATAACTGGTTTCAAAATGATATTTGACCATCAAAATTTGAGTATGGACACCTCGTATGTGCAATATCTGTAATATTTGCCGAGATATGATACAAAATATAATTTCCGACAATGGTGGAACATTTTGTCCGAGTTTACCTTTTTTGATAAATTGATAAATACACCCTCTCATAACCAACTTTAAAATGTGATTTGGCCATCAAAACATGGGTATGGACACCTCATGTGCGGAGATATCTGTAATATCAATAAAAAGATAATAAAAATATATTTTTCGGTAATAAAATAACTCCCACGCTGTTATAGGCCTATCTATCTGTTAGAGAATGACTAAACATAAAATCACTCGGAATCATGGTTCCGGTAGGCCTATCCATCACTCAATTACACATGATGATAAGTCTTTACGTCACTTTTCGGCACAAATGGTCTTTTAAGTGACATTGTAATACGATAAAAACGTTGTAGTCAATTGATGTGATAAATGTACAGATGATGTGAGGGTGGGGGTGATAGGGCATGGTAGGTTATTCAGAGCGTTTTCCTTCGCTCGCCCGATAAGGGGTTCTGGGCATGTCTAGGGGATCTACCCCCAGAAATGCCTAGACGGCCAGAGACTTAAGTTTCGCTGTGCAATTTAATGCTGAAACACCGTGGCATTTCGCGCAGCTCCACTATCCTCGGGTCGGATATTCCCCAGAGTAACAATAGGAAGAATAACTCCTTCTGGGTAACTCCATTCATCTCACGTGAGAGACCTAATGTCAAACACTTTATTGCCGGTTATTTAGGCCACCACGGCCTACATACATCAGCGCCAGCACTGATGCGGGTGCTGCATTGGCTCCGCTGTTGAGCTGAGAAAGCAGGGTACGCCACTGACAATCCGCCCGAAGATTATGGCCAGATACGAGGAAGCTACAGCTGCCCTTGGATGATTGCTGTAGGCTAGTGCTTCCGTACAATGCCGTACACGGCATCCAACAGACGAAACAGATCCCTAATGACCCTCCCTGTATTGGGACAAAAAGTACCACTACTAGCAATCATCCCAGTACCCCACACGTGATGAATGGTAAAATACCTTGCTATAAGGAAATAAAAAAAATGATGCAAAACCTGAGAGAGCTGTTATTATTATTGAGATACAATAATTCAGTATTATCAAGAATATATATATTCTTGGTATTATAAGCTGATGAGTGAGAATGAAATTTTTCACACTGCAAATATGTGCCCTGTTTATTCGATTTTTGGTTGATACAAAATAATGGATCATACTGAACGCATGTGAACGCACGTGCAGACTGCCTGGACTGTTTTCCTTTGCCGGAGAATATGGCAAAATGTGATTGGATGAGGGAGATTCCCGTTCGATGCTCTTCCTAACATGGTTTACTGCTTTCTAATGAGTCGTCAACAAACATATATGACGATCAGTAATTTAAATTTTCATATATTTAGTTATGCTAAAAGTGTTCTATTTTTTGCCTAAGTATTCTATGATAAGCTGTTGTACCACAGTGAAAGTAGTAGTAGTAAATCATTGCTTTACGTCACTTTTCGGCACAAAAGGTCTTTTAAGTGACATCATAATACGATAAAAACGTTGTAGTCAATTAATGAGATGAATGATGTACAGATGATGATGTGAGGGTGGGGTGATAGGGCATGGTGGGTTATTGAGAGCGTTTTCCTTCGCTCGCCCGATAAGGGGTTCTGGGCATGTCTAGGGGATATACCCCCAGACATGCCCAGACGGCCGGAGACTTGAGTTTCGCTGTACAATTTAATGATGAAACTCTTTGGCATTTTGCACAGCTCCGCTATCCTCGGGTCGGATAGTCCCCAGAGTAACAATAGGAAGGATCACTCCCTCTGGGTAACTCCATTCATCCCACGTGAGAGACCTAATGTCAAACACGCTATTGCCGGTTATTTAAGGCTACCACAGCCTACATCAGCGCCAGCACTGATGCGGGTGCTGCATTGGCTCCGCTGTTGAGCGGAGGAACCAGGGTACGCCACTGACAATCCGCCCGAAGATTATAGCCGGATACGAGGAGGCTGCAGCTGCCCTTGGATGATTGCTGTAGACTAGTGCTTCCGTACAATGCCGTAACAGCATCCAACAGACGAAACAGATCCCTAATGACCCTCCCCGTATGGGGGCGAAAAGTACTACTACTAGCAATCATCCCAGTACCTCACCACCACAGTGAAAACACATGTACGAATTGAGCTCGATTTGCTTTGTACCTAAAGTGTTATAGATGGCTGCTCACGGAATATTGGCAATTTTTGAAAATACATTATTGTCCAATAAATTTAAATACTTTGGTGAATATCTTAGACTTGGATGACAATATTTGAGAAAGTGAAATAGTGATTTGAAATGTTACGACCACCATTGCTCAAAAAATTTCAAAAAAAAAATAAATTTGTATTATTTAGTTCCCATTGTCTGTTTTTTATTTAAAATTAGTTATTCCTCTATAGTTTTTTCCATAAATTGCATATGAAAAACAAATTGGTGTCCGGTAATAAACAATTGTTCTGGGCATGGTTTGAAATGACCCATTTATTTGCATCAAATAATGCACCCAAAAGCGGCCGTAAATTTTGTCATGACTAACATATAAAACAATCATATTTGGATTTCAAAAGTATCAAATATGAATGGACAAATATTATTTTTAGCTTTTTAAAACGAATACCATATTTTCGAACACCCCATATATACCGAATTTTAATTGTTAGGCCCCTATGTAACGGACAACAATTGGTATATACACCTACAATAGTGGGCCCTTATCAATACAATGGCGGATCCCCCTGTAGTCCTCATTATAAGCCATATGAGACATTTTGTTTTTTTGGTGGGGAATTCCAGCTCACCCTACTCGTAAGTAGGCCTACCCTAGTAAATACAAAACATTTGCAAAAAATTTTCCCAATGTTAGACGTTGAACAAATATTATACAAATGTTTTGTGTTTGCTGGGGTAGGCCTACCTGCTCTGGATCCGGCACTCATTTCACTTTAGAACTAAGTTAGATAGGCCTATATATCTAGGCGAACAAATATTATACAAATGTTTTGTGCTTGCTGGGGTAGGCCTGTAAGTCTAGGGCTTATCACTAATAGGGGATTAGTGGAACAAGTCCCAGCTCACTTTACTTCAGTCTTCATTCCCGTCGGGACGACGGAACACAAATAACTTGGTTAATTTATTTTCCAGTTCATTCTTGTTTATTTAGTCTAGACGTTGTAACAAATTTAGTGCACACATTTCCACGCAGAACGCGACAACCTAGCCAGCGGCTCGGCGCTTGAGTCTAGCGAGGTCTGCTCAACTCGGCGGCCTGGGAGTAAGTGACACGCATCGACTGAAGCAGCGCGATTCGAAATTGAGGCTAGGCGGGCTACCGCCTTTTGTCAAAGGTCGGAGATGCCCGAACCAGCCTGAACGGTGAGACACGGGTTCCCACATTACCCCCGGGTTTAGTGCAAACGTCGGTTCCGCTTGAAAAGTGCACACAAACGTATACATTAAGCGAACAATAAAACAGTCAGGTTCGAAAATACAGCGTGGGTGGTTGGTTAACATCATAGTCGCAGCGTTACGAAGTAAAATTATCGATCCTATCCTCTTAACTCCAAAGTTCCAATCCTCTTAACACCAAAGTTCTAATCCTCTTAACACCAAAGTTCCAATCCTCTTAACACCAATGTTCTTTGAATATTTGATAATGCTACTGTGCTATGTGTAACGACCAACAGATATGATTTTAATTATTACATATAATACTGAGTAGCAAAATTATTTGCTAAGATAATTAAATTAAATTGCATTTGACCTATTCAATTTAATTATGCCATGCCTGGCGAATTTATATTTACAAATTATAGTTATTATAGCTTCGGTACGTGCGGTTGGTCCCGCCATAGATGTCGTTAGGCGCCACTATGGCGTGGACCATCTGCACGAACCGGGCGGGAGTTTTGATTGTTCCTCCAACTCTAGTCGTCTTCGCGGTTGCGTCCGCTATAACTTTATCGCTATCAGCAATGTTCGAATTGCTCTTAACATTTGATTGTTTGCGCGTATCGCTTGTAGGAGAGGTTTTACCCCTTAAATGCAAAGGTACACAGGAATACATTCGCAAACCGCCGTCGCTCCTGTTAGCGCGGGAAACGGCGGGGGTTTGCGAATGTGGCGCTACATAAGGTTTAAATTTGTTTGGCAATTTTACTCTTATAGCTTTTTGCTGTGGAGCAGTGGCCAAATTTGTACCATGTTTAGTCGCTTTAGACTGTGTCGTTGTCAGTTTACCACTTGTTCTGTTGGACCTCTGAGTGTGCGTGCTACTGGGTGCTAGTAGCTTATCTGAGTAATTAGCTAAGTTTGTATGTGCGTCGACGGTATACTTCTGTGTAAATTCTCCTGGTAGTCTAAGTGTCGTACCATAAATCATCTCGGCAGCCGACCTGCCCAATAACTCTTTAACGGCAGAACATATGCCAAGTAAAACGGATGGTAGTGTAATTGTCCATGGATTCGGTGACTCTTGTGCCATAATGGTTGCTTTTAACTGACGGTGAAAACGTTCGACCATGCCGTTCCACTGGGGGTGGTAGCTCGTTGTGCGATTTCGTACTATCCCGAACTGGTTGCATAAACCATCCCATAATTTTGATTCGAACTAGGCGCCCCTATCTGTGGCTCGAATATCCACAATAGGAATGGCTTCCGGCCAACGTGTGAAACGATCGACTCAAGTCAGTAAATATCTAAAACCGTCAGCTTACAGCAGGGGTCTGACAATTTCAATCTGTACGTGGTCAAATCTCTCTGTAGGTTCGGTGAATTTGCCGAAAACTGGCTGATTCTGGCGAGAAATTTTCGCGGTCTGACAGCCTTTGCAGGAACGGCACCATTTGGCGATATCTATATTCATGCCATGCCATACAAATCTTGTATTTATCAAAGGCTTGAGCCCTATGCGATGGATGACCTAATCCATGTAGATTTAAGAAAACAGTTTTTCGAAATTTTTCAGTCAGATACCGTCGATTGTGTCCTGTTGACACGTCGCACCAAATCAAATGGTTATCATATGACTTGAGCAGTTGAAAGTTCATGGTAGACGACGTTGAATGTCGCAATCTCTTGAATTCCGCATCTAAAGATTGATCTGTGCTTATTTTTTTGAAATTGATTGCTGATGTACTGTCTATGACTGACACTGATGGCCTTTCACGTATCTTATGTCCGTGGTAAACTCGGGTATGAAAGCCAACTGTTTTGATTGTCGCAGTGATGGACGTTCGGTAACTGATGACATTACAAAAGTTAAAGGTTTGTGGTCAGTATTTACGAAAAGTTACGGCCTTCTAAATTGTGTCTAAAATGTCTGATAGTGGCATACACTGCCAAAAGCTCGCGGTCGAACGCGCTGTAACGTGTCTCCGCAGGATTCAATTTTTTACTGAAAAATGAGAGTGGCTGCCAAACATTGTCTATATACTGTTGCAAAACGCCACCTACGGCGAAATCACTAGCGTCACACGTGATATTCAATGAGGCCGAAGGGTCTGGATGTACCAGGAGTGTTGCATTTGCTAGTATTTGTTTAGACTCTGAAAGTGCCAATTCTGCACTTTCATCCCACTTTAAACCAAAATTAGACTTCGGTGACAGCCTCGTATGGCCGTCATTGGCTGCAGTCAGTAAATTGTTTAACGGCGTCAACTTCGCCACGCATTGTGGTATAAATCGATGGTAATAATTTACCATTGCTAAGTATCTTCGTAACGCTCGTTGCTTTTCGGGTTTAGCAAAATTAACTATGGCGTCAACTGTGCTGGGCAACGTTGTACCGAACTGACATTTCTCAGGACCGATTATAATACCGTACTCGGCTAGTCGGGCGAAAATAATTTTCCAATGCTTCTTATCAGTACTATGATCGAGGCTGGTGACTAATAAATCATCTAAATATACGGACACGAAATCTAATCCGCGAGTAACGTGATTGATGAAACGTTGGAAAGTTTGACGGGAATTTCGTAGACCAAACGGTGTCCTAGTAAAATTGAAAAGACCGAAAGGTGTGGTAACCACTGCCTTATGCACATCGGACGGTTCAACTGGTATCTGATAATACGCTCTTACTAAATCAATTTTAGAGAAAACTTTCGAACCAGCTAGATGCTGCGTAAAGTCTTGAATGTGAGGGATCGGGTATCGATCTGGTACGGTCTGAGCATTCAAGCTTTGATAATCACCACATGGTCTCCAGTCGCCATTTTTCTTGGGGACCATATGAAGCGCAGCGCTAAGGACCATTCACTGTCGCTGGGTTCAATAACTCCTAGCTTTGTCATATCGTCGAACTCGCGTTTCGCAGTGACTAGTTTGTCAAGGGCTAATCGTGGTGGTCGCGCGAACACTAGGTGTCCTTTGGTCACTATTTTGTGTGTAATGCCGTGTTTGACAGTCTCTCCCTTCGGGGGTACTGGGATGATTGCTAGTAGTAGTACTTTTCGCCCCCATTCGGGGAGGGTCATTAGGGATCTGTTTCGTCTGTTGGATGCTGTTACGGCATTGTACGGAAGCACTAGTCTACAGCAATCATCCAAGGGCAGCTGCAGCCTCCTCGTATCTGGCTATAATCTTCGGGCAGATTGCCAGTGGCGTACCCTGGCTCCTCCGCTCAACAGCGGAGCCAATGCAGCACCCGCATTAGTGCTGGCGCTGATGTAGGCTGTGGTAGCCTTAAATAACCGGCAATAGCGTGTTTGACATTAGGTCTCTCACGTGGGATGAATGGAGTTACCCAGAGGGAGTGATCCTTCCTATTGTTACTCTGGGGACTATCCGACCCGAGGATAGCGGAGCTGCGCAAAATGCCACAGAGTTTCATCATTAAATTGTACAGCGAAACTCAAGTCTCCGGCCGTCTGGGCATGTCTGGGGGTATATCCCCTAGACATGCCCAGAACCCCTTATCGGGCGAGCGAAGGAAAACGCTCTCAATAACCCACCATGCCCTATCACCCCCACCCTCACATCATCATCTGTACATCATTCATCTCATCAATTGACTACAACGTTTTTATCGTATTACAATGTCACTTAAAAGACCTTTTGTGCCGAAAAGTGACGTAAAGCAAAGATTTACTACTACTACTACTCTCCCTTCGTCATAGGGCGAGTCAGTTCCTGACCTAATAGTTTTGTGTAGTCGTTATGGACTGCGTCCACTCTATTGAGTGACAATGGTGTAATTGACGATAGTGAAGCAGGTATAGCTAAACCGGTTCTCATGTCTCTTAGACACCGACTTCTCAAGTCCACCAGTAAACTATAATGTATTAGAAAATCTGCCCCTATAATGGGCTGTTGAACGTCTGCTACTATAAATTGCCACGTGTAGTCACGTTTAAGGCCGACGTCGACGACGCGTTTGCTAGTACCGTAGGTATTAATAGTAGTATTGTTAGCTGCAACTAAGGGCAAGCTGGCCGCGTCTGTAGTCCTGTTAGCGCAAGACACATGTAAGACGCTGACTGCAGCGCCCGTGTCAATTAGGTATTTGCACTTGTTGCGTTTGTCGTCAACGTACAATAATTTAGCCGGATATGACTCAACATTCGCTATTTAGCGCTGACCTAACGTTTTATAGTACGAACAAGGTTCACTGCACAAACGCGCCTTATCACCAAAGGTCTGGTGATAGTAGCAAACCTGTGCATTGACTGGGTCGGTCGGTTGAGCGGTGTTTGGCTGTAACGTCGGCGGCGGAACGTAAGGACGGTTGGGTAGCTGAGTGTTTGTAAACAAACCTCTTCTGTTTACCTTTTGATTAGTGGGTGTAAATGCTTTTGCCTGTACAGTAGGCGCACACTGTGCCTTAGGGGCGCGATTCTCGGACGTCTGTGCACGTCCTGAATTCCTCCTCTCCTCTGCGGCCATGGTGGCTGTTGCTGTCTCTAACTTTTTCAACCGTCGAGACAGGTCTTCTAATGGTCCTACTAACTTGCCAGTCTCGCTTACTTTGATTTCGGCAACCCCCAGTTTACTTGCGTCGACGTCGTTCTCAGAAGCAAGTGCCCGGTCGGCCAACATGGCCAAACTCTCCAACAAGGCACTATCTGGCTGTGTGGTCAAGTGGGTACGTATCGATGCGGGCATCTGTCGGATGAAGGCCTGCTGTATCACAGCCCTGCCAACTACAGCTTTCGTGCCAAAGCCGTCCGTCTTCTGTAATCGTCGAAGAAATCTGGACGGTATGGAGGAGCCAATCTTCTTCCCAGAAATGATTTTATTCACTCTCTCGGGTGTAGTAAGACCTCGCCGCTCTATTAAGATGCCTTTAAGACTCTCGTACTTATTTGTGCGGAAAGGACGCTGCCTCTCCAATGAGTGCCGCACAGGTGAGACTTTATTGTTCGTTGTCATCCGTTATATGGTGTAAATCAAACTGAGTCTCAATCTGATTGAACCATAATTCTACGTCTGTAGCATAGAAGGTGGCTATCTTGAATTTCGGCAGATTAGTTGATCGCCGTAAGGTTTGTCGTCTTGACTGGCGAAGGCCTCCTTGAAGATTCGCTCTTTGAATGACTGCTGAATGTCTACTGCTTGCAATTCTTGCAAAGTCTGCTTTGAGCTTTCTATACTTGCTGTAAGCTGCTTAAAACTGAGCTTCGTCTGCATCACTTGCCAGAAAATAAGAGTCCTTACGACGAGCCCCTTGTCCTTCGAGGGGTGTAGACACGAAGCCTTCGCTATCATATTTGGTAGCCATCTTGAAATGTTTCTAAATTAAAATTATTTAAAAATTGAAACGTTTGAGTTGCAGGCCTATTGGCTACTGGGCAGTACTCAAACGGTTATTAAAATGGTATGCATTTAAAACATACCAACTATTGTGGTTGTCGCGTCCTGCGTGGAGAACTGTGTGCACAGTTATCTAGACCAAAGCATAAGTCTTGATGCATGCTGAATCTGTAAATTTTGAAAAGTGTCCATGCTATGTCACATGTTGCAGAATACGGGGGTTGCAGAATACGGGGGTTGCTCCAGAAATTGCGCTTATATTGCTTTCTAATTCATTTAACATATAAATTGTGAAAACTGTAGGTCACAAAATGTATATAGAATGCCAGAATAAATGCTATATTGCTATTCTAAGCTATGACACTATAGTATTGGGTAAATCGACCTGTGTGGAAAGGTTTTCCACGCAAGTCGAAAAACACATAGAAACATCAAAATGGTCACAATAGCACAACTGGCAAGCCGTAATCCGGTGAATTAAATAATAAAACTGGCCAATCATGAGAAATTGTCGTTCTCTTCACGATAGGTCGAGTGCAACTGTATTATTTATCTAGTCTACAGTTCGACTTAATTTTAAAATTATTTCATTCAACTCTTGACTGACAGTAGTCTATAAAGACTATATAGTGTAATTTCGCCAACGAATATTTCCCATAATGAACATCCCATTTTTTTTTTTTATAAAATGTCCACAATGAAAATCATTCACAGTGACGTTGAAATCGATCGCTCGCTTTGGTTCGGAGTATCGCACGTGGCTCTGTGCCCGTCGGTTTAGGTTGGTTGGGGGTGATGGTGTTGTATGCTATGTATGTATGGCGGCATGCTGATCTCACCGAGTGAGTGGTGGCCGCACCGATTACAGCAGCGGGTGGTGAGTGGCGTATGTGATATATATCATGTAGGCCTATGTGTCAGCGTCGATGATAATCGAGTGCCGTGTGCAATAGGTCCGCCTGCGTCAACTCATTAGCATATTCATAAACTAAGCGCCGCGCCGGCATAGGCGCATGGCGTAGTCTAACAGATGCTGACCGCCAGGGGGCAGGTCAGCGCGAAAATATGTAAAAGTAGACAATTAAATTTCTAATCGAAACTATCACACAATGTGTAATATAATTTAAGACGTCAATTTGATGCTAAAATGCGTTCAGCCTCTCCTTGAGGATTGAGAAAAAGATATATTTGAAAAGGAAATTTTGCAGTGTCTAGATAATTTTCCAGACAACGTGTGGCCTTGATTTGTGGGCGGGGCTTGTCAATCACGCCACCGATTCAAGATGGGGGATAAATTTATTCTAATTATGTCGAGTTGAAAGCGTGGGGTGATCCTCGCAATGAATGCCGGTATGGCGGGCTTGAGCGCGGCTATCGGTAGCCAATGGAGCTAAGGTTAGGGATACCCGCAGCAAAATGGCTGCCTCACCAATACATAGTAAAATATTTCTCCTGCCGCTGAAAACAAAATATGATTGTAAATGACAAAATATTGACCTACGGTCCTAACATGATGTTTTAATAGACCAAATAGGACCTTTTATTCACATATATTTCAGGCGAACAATTTTAAGTGGACCTAAGCCTATCAAAAGTTATCTGAGTCGAGGCGATATTTTGTTTGAAAATTTTATTTCTCTAGTTTTTCAGACAAGAAACCTAGTGGTATTTCTTGAATGGGCTGTAAAAAATCGAATCACCCAATTATGGTGTACAACGATTTAAAATGAATTTTAAAAATATTCACCTCCCAATCGCCTACAGTGGCAGAAATAGGAGAGAAATATTTTAAAATTCTGACTTGGTAGGGATGAATCGAAGAGATTCTAATTTGATGTCGAGCAAGAACCGTCGTGTCAGCCATCTTGAAAAATGGATCTCACGTGATTATAGTCCAAAATTATTAAAATTTTCGCTGTTTTCCAGCGGAAACGGGCGTGCCTCTCTCCGGATAACGTTTCTAGCTAATTCTTACTGGCATATTTGACTATGACCTACAATTTTCACGTACCTTGGGAAAAAATGATGTGTCATTTTTCCGAAAAATCCTCTAAATTTTACAAAAAACTATCCTCGAAACCAGTGGTTTTGTGTCATGGCTCGGTGAAAACACTGTTGCGAGTAGTATCAAACGTCTGGGGTCACCAATGTAAGTATTGGTGACGATCGTCTAAATCAAAAGGATGCATGTCGATCAAACGTCGGGGGCATCAATGTAAGTCTAGGGCTTATCACTAATAGGGATTAGTGGAACAAGTCCCAGCTAACTTCACTTCGGTCTTCATTCCCGTCGAGACGACGGAACACAAATAACTTGGTTGATTCATTTCCCAGTTCATTCTTGTTTATTGAGTCTAGTCATTGTAACAACTTTAGTGCACACATTTCCACGCAGAACGCGACAACCTAGCCAGCGGCTCGGTGCTTGAGTCTAGCGAGACGTCTGCTCGACTCGGCGGCCTGGGAGTAAGTGACGAGCATGGACTGATGCAGCGCGATTCGAAATTGAGGCTAGGCGGGCTTCCACCTTTCGTCAAAGGTCGGAAACGCCTGAACCAGCCGGAACGGTGAGACGCTGGTTCCCACAGGCCTACCTGCTCTGGATCCGGCACTGATTTCACTTTAGAACTAAGCTAGGCCTACCCTTTATATTGACTGTCTATTTCCGTAGACTAATGTTGCAGCTCTTGATAGTCAATTACATTTATCAAAAGGTAATACAAACTTGAAAAACAAACAAGAGGTGATATAACCAAACACACATGATATATGTTATACACTGACAGAATAAATTCGCGCTCATGCGTACAGGCTGCCCCGCTCTCCCCTGTAGACAAAGTGGTGGTGGTCCACTGAGCCACACTACGTGGCGCGGCCGAGCTTTGCATAACACTCGCATGATGTCGCTGTAAATGCCTATCAATTTAGTTTATTGATTAATATTGTTTGTTGGCTTAAATGTGTATCATTTATTAATTACATAGTATATCTTTCAATCAACTAAAATTCAATTATTTTTATGGAGGATAATAGGTGACATCAGAGTGTCTGATCAATCGCATTGTAATATATATTATATATACATACCATGAATTATATGTAGATACATTTTGGACCAATTATTTATAATGAAGCTTATTTTCTTTGTTCGCCATCGCGTTTATTAATTTATACTGTCAAAGATTTGTTAGTTCGAAGTTCCGAAGTTCCTGGGTTCTTTCGTTGTCTAGATGGGTTTGCCATTTAGGCGACGATATGTTCCGATGGTAATTTTTTCGAGCCCAATTAATTTGGGCTGTGGTATAAATAAATGAATTTAGTAATAACCCTGTTATAGGCCTATATAATATGCCTATGTATATGTTCGATGTATGGACAAATTCCTTTTGAGAATGACTGAGCATAAAATCATAAGAGACTGCAAAACTAGGTAGGGCCTATAGTCTAGATCACTGAAAGGGTACGGTAACCTACCGTAGTCTACATAGGCCTAATTATGCTAATGAAGGTCTAGCTCGGCCAATAAAACGCGCCTACAAAAATAGTGCATCTAAAAATACATAATTACAGATAGGTCTAGAATACAATTTCAAACACTTAAATTCTAATATTAAATAGGGACCTTCTAGTATTTTTCAAAAATCTCTGCTAAACACCATATAGCCTACGTTGTAATGATAGACTTTAGTCTACAAGACGTCAAAATAAAAGTGTGTTTATCAACAAAATTAATCATGCTGAATTTGTCAAGACGCCCCAACATGAAGTCATTATAATATTTAATATTGCCTCTTATCATGCTTAATAATAGTAGGCCCCCTATATTAGATAAAATCAAATTTAATTGTAGGCCTATGAAAATATAGATAATGTCACCGTCGGCTATCAGAGTGGGGCAGATAGAATCGGTTACAGTCCGCTTTTCCTAAGGTCCATTTTTCCGAAGGTTCATTGTTCCGAAGGTTCATTGTTCCGAAGGTTCATTGTTCCGAAAAAAAGGTTTATTGTGCCGAAGGTTTATTGGTCCGAAGGGTCATTTATCCGAAATGGGGGTTCAATGCTCCGAAGGTTTATTGTTCCGAAGGTTCATTGTTCCGAAATAGAGGTTCATTGTTCCGAAGGGTCATTCATCCGAAATAGGGGTTCATTGCTCCGAAGGTTTATTATTCCGAAGGTTCAGTATTCTGAAATCTCACATCTCTCAGACAGGAAAATGTTAATTTGCTATGACAAAAATGAAATGTTTAGGGCTTTCGACCGGGCCACTTTTGTGCACATACAGGCTAAACTGGGCCAGGAGATGGTTCACGAGATGAATCAGATGACACTGTTCTCCAGACACAGAATTCGCACCCTGGCATTCTTGAGGTCGAGCACGCTACCTCTCGATCACGAAGGTTTCCCCAATATTTAGTTTTACGAATGGATGGAGAAGAAATATTTTGCTATGACAATGAAAATATTATGATATTTTTAACATGATAAGCTCAATTAATAAATACACATATTTAACTCAGATGTTAACAATGATCCAAGTCATTTGAGAATCATCACTAAAAAATATAAACGCATAGCTGACTTAATTAAAATCATTCTAAAAATCAAATATATTATAAATTGCTAATGTTTCTCCATGTATCATCATGTCAAGTATAAAGTGTTCATACTTGACATGTTCAGCAGCGCGTACTGGATATGTCACTTTGTGGTTGCCGAATATTTAAGTTATCATCATTATCAGACACACTGTAAACTTATATCTATGATTCCAGACGCTTTTTAAACCCAGTTAGAGCTACAGAGTGACATTTTATTCGTGGTTTTGTTTTAATGTTTATGTCATATCACTTTCCAATCAACTAACAATCAATGAAAGTTGTGTCATTTCGTGTCAATGGGGTAACACATATTATAATAATTATTGACTAACAGCACAATGTGAATCATATATCATTTATCATTAGCAAATTAAATTGGATACTATCACATAGCAGGTGGATTATAATTGGTTCGTACCGAGTCAATTTTAGTGCAAGAAAATAGGTGTTTTTTTAACTGAAACATGTAAAAAAGTACACATCATTAACTAAAGGCTTCCAGCATGCTCTCAACTTTGATTAACAAATCAAAAGCCTATTGTTACAAAAATGAGACAAATTCATATTACGTAGACTACACATGATAAAACTGTTATTTTATCCAATATACATGTAGCTATGCATAGACCACATCATATACATAATATCCCACCATGTCTAAGACATATATTTCGCAGCCTACATATACAACACTTTAAATTTTAAGTATTATTTTATTTTTAAGTTAAGTGATTTATTCAATCCTCTGTGTTATCCAGTTTATTTGGTATAAACATATTTTTTATTAACCAATTACAACTGCACAAAAACAATATTGTAGTACAATGTTCTTATTATTATGGGCATATGCATGTCTCGGCTGTGGTGAAGCAGCTGACCACATGATCACCAAAAAGCAGCGGACTTATCTATTTCTTTTTCTTTGTCCCATACATGGTATTGTATGAGACATGTTATTATTGTATTACTAGTATGCATGTTTATCTGTATTAGTGAGGCGCACAACGGGATCAAATATGTCAAAACTGTGATCAATAACTCTGCACGATTTACCTTCTTAAGCATACAAATATTACCAATGTGCCTAATCAGTGTAATAATAATATTCAACTCCTTAAAAAAAGCGATAAAAACGTGTGTTTTTTGTGAGTATTATAAATAAAATGTGTCCCTGCTTCATATTTAAGCTAGATATGATTTTATATAGTAATCATTCAAATTTGAACTAGATGACATGATAGATAGATATATATTAGAATAATTTACTTCATTTTTGTTTAATTCACCATGTTCACTCACTATTTAAGTTAAAAAAAAAGAGAATTGGAATAAAATGATAAAAAATATATTGAGGTAAATGTATGTGAGCTTTGACACTTTCATCATGAAAGTGATCTATTCGCTCAATATAATGCAGCTTACGAACTCCATTTCGTATAGCCCAAACTGTATCTGAAACTAAAGGTTTGAGCCACAGATTGCGACGGTACAAATACGTGTAATGATTCCTATGGGCCCTCACGGCTAAGGCTTGGCCACAATTTATCAAGTCAAAAATGGATTTGTTAGAATCAGTAACATTTTACCTATATTTAGCCATTTTAACTCTTTCTTTACCGACTTCCCCCTGATAAAATCACCCGCAGAAACTCGACTTCTTTTTAAGGGGGACACCTGAGGTAGCCCCTGGACACAATACAGGTTTTAGCTATGCGCATGCGCACATCACACAATTTAAAAATGCAAGATAACTTTGCGTCCATGCCACTGACAGTTCTAGTTGGCGATTTTCAACCACGCATACATCTCCAGTGCAATTGAGGCTTGTGCACATGTGGATTTCGCATAAATGCGAATTTGGTAAAGGAAGGTAGTTTTCGCATAAATGCGAAATTGGTAAAGGAAGAGTTAAGCTCGTTTTCAGTTACGTCGTTAAGATTTTGTGGGGATGTTTTCAATATTAGTGTGTAGATCGCACTCACGCACTGCCATGATAACAAACATTGATTTCCCTGTTCAAGCAAATTTCACAATCCACGCCCACATCTTTGCGGTGTACAGCTGTCCACGATTACACTTCATAGACCCCACCAAAATAAACAGAGCAAAGCATTTTTTTATCAATTTTTTTCAGAGGGCTCCCATCCTAATATTAAAGAGGATAATATTGAAGTACATGTCTGCCAATTTTGACAGCTTTATCATTTTTTTAAACTATCAGGTCAAAATGTCGAGCTTATTACATCTACTAAAAACAGCCTAAATTGTTCTGTTCTTTTAATATTGTTATTTGCCCCCAAAATAGCCTGCTTAGAGCCCCACATATCTAGCCAATTTGTACTGGGGCTGTACCGCCGGTTCCCAGACCACTGCTGTGTTGTATGCTATGTATGTATGGCGGCATGCTGATCTCACCGAGTGAGTGGTGGCCGCACCGATTACAGCAGCGGGTGGTGAGTGGCGTATGTGATATATATCATGTAGGCCTATGTGTCAGCGTCGATGATAATCGAGTGCCGTGTGCAATAGGTCCGCCTGCTTCAACTCATTAGCATATTCATAAACTAAGCGCCGCGCCGGCATAGGCGCATGGCGTAGTCTAACAGATGCTGACCGCCAGGGGGCAGGTCAGCGCGAAAATATGTAAAAGTAGACAATTAAATTTCTAATCGAAACTATCACACAATGTGTAATATAATTTAAGACGTCAATTTGATGCTAAAATGCGTTCAGCCTCTCCTTGAGGATTGAGAAAAAGATATATTTGAAAAGGAAATTTTGCAGTGTCTAGATAATTTTCCAGACAACGTGTGGCTTTGATTTGTGGGCGGGGCTTGTCAATCACGCCACCGATTCAAGATGGGGGATAAATTTATGCTAATTATGTCGAGTTGAAAGCGTGGGGTGATCCTCGCAATGAATGCCGGTATGGCGGGCTTGAGTGCGGCTATCGGTAGCCAATGGAGCTAAGGTTAGGGATACCCGCAGCAAAATGGCTGCCTCACCAATACATAGTAAAATATTTCTCCTGCCGCTGAAAACAAAATATGATTGTAAATGACAAAATATTGACCTACGGTCCTAACAATGATGTTTTAATAGACCAAATAGGACCTTTTATTCACATATATTTCAGGCGAACAATTTTAAGTGGACCTAAGCCTATCAAAAGTTATCTGAGTCGAGGCGATATTTTGTTTGAAAATTTTATTTCTCTAGTTTTTCAGACAAGAAACCTAGTGGTATTTCTTGAATGGGCTGTATAAAATCGAATCACCCAATTATGGTGTACAACGATTTAAAATGAATTTTAAAAATATTCACCTCCCAATCGCCTACAGTGGCAGAAATAGGAGAGAAATAGTTTAAAATTCTGACTTGGTAGGGATGAATCGAAGAGATTCTAATTTGATGTCGAGCAAGAACCGTCGTGTCAGCCATCTTGAAAAATGGATCTCACATGATTATAGTCCAAAATTATTAAAATTTTCGCTGTTTTCCAGCGGAAACGGGCGTGCCTCTCTCCGGATAACGTTTCTAGCTAATTCTTACTGGCATATTTGACTATGACCTACAATTTTCACGTACCTTGGGAAAAAATGATGTGTCATTTTTCCGAAAAATCCTCTAAATTTTACAAAAAACTATCCTCGAAACCAGTGGTTTTGTGTCATGGCTCGGTGAAAACACTGTTGCGAGTAGTATCAAACGTCTGGGGTCACCAATGTAAGTATTGGTGACGATCGTCTAAATCAGAAGGATGCATGTCAATCAAACGTCGGGGGCATCAATGTAAGTCTAAGGCTTATCACTAATAGGGATTAGTGGAACAAGTCCCAGCTAACTTCACTTCGGTCTTCATTCCCGTCGAGACGACGGAACACAAATAACTTGGTTGATTCATTTCCCAGTTCATTCTTGTTTATTTAGTCTAGTCATTGTAACAACTTTAGTGCACACATTTCCACGCAGAACGCGACAACCTAGCCAGCGGCTCGGTGCTTGAGTCTAGCGAGACGTCTGCTCGACTCGGCGGCCTGGGAGTAAGTGACGAGCATGGACTGATGCAGCGCGATTCGAAATTGAGGCTAGGCGGGCTTCCACCTTTCGTCAAAGGTCGGAAACGCCTGAACCAGCCGGAACGGTGAGACGCTGGTTCCCACAGGCCTACCTGCTCTGGATCCGGCACTGATTTCACTTTAGAACTAAGCTAGGCCTACCCTTTATATTGACTGTCTATTTCCGTAGACTAATGTTGCAGCTCTTGATAGTCAATTACATTTATCAAAAGGTAATACAAACTTGAAAAACAAACAAGAGGTGATATAACCAAACACACATGATATATGTTATACACTGACAGAATAAATTCGCGCTCATGTGTACAGGCTGCCCCGCTCTCCCCTGTAGACAAAGTGGTGGTGGTCCACTGAGCCACACTACGTGGCGCGGCCGAGCTTTGCATAACACTCGCATGATGTCGCTGTAAATGCCTATTATTTTAGTTTATTGATTAATATTGTTTGTTGGCTTAAATGTGTATCATTTATTAATTACATAGTATATCTTTCAATCAACTAAAATTCAATTATTTTTATGGAGGATAATAGGTGACATCAGAGTGTCTGATCAATCGCATTGTAATATATATTATATATACATACCATGAATTATATGTAGATACATTTTGGACCAACTATTTATAATGAAGCTTATTTTCTTTGTTCGCCATCGCGTTTATTAATTTATACTGTCAAAGATTTGTTAGTTCGAAGTTCCGAAGTTCCTGGGTTCTTTCGTTGTCTAGATGGGTTTGCCATTTAGGCGACGATATGTTCCGATGGTAATTTTTTCGAGCCCAATTAATTTGGGCTGTGGTATAAATAAATGAATTTAGTAATAACCCTGTTATAGGCCTATATAATATGTATATGTTCGATGTATGGACAAATTCCTTTCGAGAATGACTGAGCATAAAATCGTAAGAGACTGCAAAACTAGGTAGGGCCTATAGTCTAGATCACTGAAAGGGTACGGTAACCTACCGTAGTCTACATAGGCCTAATTATGTTAATGAAGGTCTAGCTCGGCCAATAAAACGAGCCTACAAAAATAGTGCATCTAAAAATACATAATTACAGATAGGTCTAGAATACAATTTCAAACACTTAAAATCTAATATTAAATAGGGACCTTCTAGTATTTTTCAAAAATCTCTGCTAAACACCATATTATAGCCTACGTTGTAATGATAGACTTTAGTCTACAAGACGTCAAAATAAAAGTGTGTTTATCAACAAAATTAATCATGCTGAATTTGTCAAGACGCCCCAACATGAAGTCATTATAATATTTAATATTGCCTCTTATCATGCTTAATAATAGTAGGCCCCCTATATTAGATAAAATCAAATTTAATTGTAGGCCTATGAAAATATAGATAATGTCACCGTCGGCTATCAGAGTGGGGCAGATAGAATCGGTTACAGTCCGCTTTTCCTAAGGTCCATTTTTCCGAAGGTTCATTGTTCCGAAGGTTCATTGTTTCGAAGGTTCATTGTTCCGAAAAAAAGGTTTATTGTGCCGAAGGTTTATTGGTCCGAAGGGTCATTTATCCGAAATGGGGGTTCAATGCTCCGAAGGTTTATTGTTCCGAAGGTTCATTGTTCCGAAATAGAGGTTCATTGTTCCGAAGGGTCATTCATCCGAAATAGGGGTTCATTGCTCCGAAGGTTTATTATTCCGAAGGTTCAGTATTCTGAAATCTCACATCTCTCAGACAGGAAAATGTTAATTTGCTATGACAAAAATGAAATGTTTAGGGCTTTCGACCGGGCCACTTTTGTGCACATACAGGCTAAACTGGGCCAGGAGATGGTTCACGAGATGAATCAGATGACACTGTTCTCCAGACACAGGATTCGCACCCTGGCATTCTTGAGGTCGAGCACGCTACCTCTCGATCACGAAGGTTTCCCCAATATTTAGTTTTACGAATGGATGGAGAAGAAATATTTTGCTATGACAATGAAAATATTATGATATTTTTAACATGATAAGCTCAATTAATAAATACACATATTTAACTCAGATGTTAACAATGATCCAAGTCATTTGAGAATCATCACTAAAAAATATAAACGCATAGCTGACTTAATTAAAATCATTCTAAAAATCAAATATATTATAAATTGCTAATGTTTCTCCATGTATCATCATGTCAAGTATAAAGTGTTCATACTTGACATGTTCAGCAGCGCGTACTGGATATGTCACTTTGTGGTTGCCGAATATTTAAGTTATCATCATTATCAGACACACTGTAAACTTATATCTATGATTCCAGACGCTTTTTAAACCCAGTTAGAGCTACAGAGTGACATTTTATTCGTGGTTTTGTTTTAATGTTTATGTCATATCACTTTCCAATCAACTAACAATCAATGAAAGTTGTGTCATTTCGTGTCAATGGGGTAACACATATTATAATAATTATTGACTAACAGCACAATGTGAATCATATATCATTTATCATTAGCAAATTAAATTGGATACTATCACATAGCAGGTGGATTATAATTGGTTCGTACCGAGTCAATTTTAGTGCAAGAAAATAGGTGTTTTTTTAACTGAAACATGTAAAAAAGTACACATCATTAACTAAAGGCTTCCAGCATGCTCTCAACTTTGATTAACAAATCAAAAGCCTATTGTTACAAAAATGAGACAAATTCATATTACGTAGACTACACATGATTAAACTGTTATTTTATCCAATATACATGTAGCTATGCATAGACCACATCATATACATAATATCCCACCATGTCTAAGACATATATTTCGCAGCCTACATATAGAATACTTTAAATTTTAAGTATTATTTTATTTTTAAGTTAAGTGATTTATTCAATCCTCTGTGTTATCCAGTTTATTTGGTATAAACATATTTTTATTAACCAATTACAACTGCACAAAAACAATATTGTAGTACAATGTTCTTATTATTATGGGCATATGCATGTCTCGGCTGTGGTGAAGCAGCTGACCACATGATCACCAAAAAGCAGCGGACTTATTCCTTTGTCTTTGTCCCATACATGGTATTGTATGAGACATGTTATTATTGTATTACTAGTATGCATGTTTATCTGTATTAGTGAGGCGCACAACGGGATCAAATATGTCAAAACTGTGATCAATAACTCTGCACGATTTACCTTCTTAAGCATACAAATATTACCAATGTGCCTAATCAGTGTAATAATAATATTCAACTCCTTAAAAAAAGCGATAAAAACGTGTGTTTTTTGTGAGTATTATAAATAAAATGTGTCCCTGCTTCATATTTAAGCTAGATATGATTTTATATAGTAATCATTCAAATTTGAACTAGATGACATGATAGATAGATATATATTAGAATAATTTACTTCATTTTTGTTTAATTCACCATGTTCACTCACTATTTAAGTTAAAAAAAAGAGAATTGGAATAAAATGATAAAAAATATATTGAGGTAAATGTATGTGAGCTTTGACACTTTCATCATGAAAGTGATCTATTCGCTCAATATAATGCAGCTTACGAACTCCATTTCGTATAGCCCAAACTGTATCTGAAACTAAATTTGGTTTGAGCCACAGATTGCGACGGTACAAATACGTGTAATGATTCCTATGGGCCCTCACGGCTAAGGCTTGGCCACAATTTATCAAGTCAAAAATGGATTTGTTAGAATCAGTAACATTTTACCTATATTTAGCCATTTTAACTCTTTCTTTACCGACTTCCCCCTGATAAAATCACCCGCAGAAACTCGACTTCTTTTTAAGGGGGACACCTGAGGTAGCCCCTGGACACAATACAGGTTTTAGCTATGCGCATGCGCACATCACACAATTTAAAAATGCAAGATAACTTTGCGTCCATGCCACTGACCATTCTACTTGGCGATTTTCAACCACGCATACATCTCCAGTGCAATTGAGGCCTGTGCACATGTGGATTTCGCATAAATGCGAATTTGGTAAAGGAAGGTAGTTTTCGCATAAATGCGAAATTGGTAAAGGAAGAGTTAAGCTCGTTTTCAGTTACGTCGTTAAGATTTTGTGGGGATGTTTTCAATATTAGTGTGTAGATCGCACTCACGCACCGCCATGATAACAAACATTGATTTCCCTGTTCAAGCAAATTTCACAATCCACGCCCACATCTTTGCGGTGTACAGCTGTCCACGATTACACTTCATAGACCCCACCAAAATAAACAGAGCAAAGCATTTTTTTATCATTTTTTTCAGAGGGCTCCCATCCTAATATTAAAGAGGATAATATTAAAGTACATGTCCGCCAATTTTGACAGCTTTATCATTTTTTTAAACTATCAGGTCAAAATGTCGAGCTTATTACATCTACTAAAAACAGCCTAAATTGTTCTGTTCTTTTAATATTGTTATTTGCCCCCAAAATAGCCTGCTTAGAGCCCCACATATCTAGCCAATTTGTACTGGGGCTGTACCGCCGGTTCCCAGGCCACTGCTCCCCCTGTAAAATTGTATCTTGGATACGCCCACAACCTTTATGCAGATCTAAAAACATTAAAGAACTTCGCAGATTAACAACCACAAAAAGCAATTATTTCCCATGTAAATTCATTCTTTTTCGGAATATTGAACCTTGTTTTCGGAGCAATGAACCTTAATTTCGGAGTAACGAACCTTCGGAGCAATGAACCTTCGGAACAACGGACCTTCGGAACAACGGACCTTCGGAACATCGGACCTTCGGAGCAACGGACCTTCGGAACAATTGACCTTCGGAAAAGCGAGCGGTCCCCAAACAATCTTTCAAATGGTGATACAAGCACCAAATTGAATTTTTAGTTGGCTAACGGTTTTTTTTAAGAAAAGTGGCCCCTGGGGAGTGTTCATGCCAAGTTTGGTGCTTGTATCACCATTTAAAAGATTGTTTTGGTATGTGCACTTATCTGCCCACTATCACTGTCACGAGGGATCGCGATCGGGCCAGTGACCATAAATGTAGGTGAGGAAATCAACTTGTTGACGAAGAGCAATAGAAGTAATAGACGTTAGCAAACCTGAAAATGTGTCTGTATGCTTTGATGGACTAGCGGAATGTAAAATAAAATCGCCAATGATAAAAAATATCCTGGAAGAGATGACATGACATAGAATTAGCCTGAGGCCTACAACATTTGGAATGTTTATTTCCATTTCGTCATTTTTTCTGAATTGCTCTGTATATTACTTCAAGATTTCTAAGTCTATTTTCTTCCACAGGATCATGTTTTAGGCGCATCTGCGTGATCTCTGACCACTTGAGAGTTAGTATTGTGGGGAGCCTCCGTGACCGAGAGGTAGCGTGCTCGGCCTCAGACCGCCAGGGCTTGAATTTCGAATCCTGTGTCTGGAGGACAGTGTCATCTCAATCATCTCACCATCCTCAGGAGGTTCTCCTGGCCCAGTTTAGCCTATATGTGCACAAAGGTGGCCTAAAGCCCGATTCATTTCATTTCTCACCACTTGAGAGTCCCATTTTCTGAAAAAAAATCGTAATAACTGTTGGCTTTGGTTCATCGGTCGATGTTTCAATTGTTAGACATTGAAGACAATGCATTTGTCTACAAGTTCGTGTATTTTGGAACATTGCATGTTGATTTGTTGTTATTTTTTTTTGTTTATCCTATTGCCCATGAAAACATAAAATAAATCGTCAGATAATTTATAAATTGATACAGAATAGCCAAATGACACTAAATGACCCTTAGACTGTATATTCACCCACCATCATTGTTCATTGCGATCACAAACAAAAGATTGATATTAAATAGCACAGCACTAGAAGCTGAAACTGTATGCCCATTTTTTTTTAGTTTTCCTGTCATGTATGTGCCATGTGGTAGTCAAGTGTGAACACACACAATTTGTTTCAAGTCACATAATAAATTGCACACATTATTATTCATCTTCAGTGGTACGGAGTGGTTATTAATTAACCAAGTAACAACGGGAAGTATACCGCGAGTAGGCCTAAAGTAGGCCTACATGTATTACATTTATGCAGAGCCATATGTGGCTTTACATTGTATTCACTGGTTTTGACTGGTCACAGTTGTCTTCTACAGAGACATGCCGACAACCCTTACAGCTCTTGAGATAATCAATTAATTTTTTTATCCACTTGAACTTGTGTCTCGCTGCCGCGATGCACAACTCAAGTGGGTAAAATTAA
Organism: Flabesymbios commensalis; assembly: GCA_964017125.1. Taxonomy (NCBI): domain Eukaryota; kingdom Metazoa; phylum Annelida; class Polychaeta; order Terebellida; family Flabelligeridae; genus Flabesymbios; species Flabesymbios commensalis. The sequence continues at coordinate 65,938,678 of OZ024913.1, forward strand.
TTGAATTTGATAAATGTTTGATTATTGCAGATTTGAGACATATTTAATTTCTAAAAGTTGGCTGTATAAGACCATTGAATCATAAGACAATACTATAGTCGACATCACCGCTGGTTTAATGTTGGGCCAGCGTCTTAGACGCTGACCCAACATTAAATCAACATTGATTCAATGTATAGTTTTTGCTGGGCAGCCAATAATGTCCCAGTACAGATTGTCCATATTTCCTGCAGAGCTAAATATTTTGTATATTATCAATGAAAATTCCAGACTTTTTACCATCTTGACCATAACTGTCTTTTGGTTTCAGACATTGATTATTTTGTATACTGTTGCATCATAAAATTACACACAAAAAAATGTGTCTCAGGCTAATGTAACGTTATAGCTGTAAAGTATTTGACAAAATTTGGACCAATATTTGTGTAGCTAATTGTTGTATTTACTGCAACTTGTATTATAATCCATTGATTCGCATTTAGATATGATCCCGTAATAATTTTGTATTGTAGGCATGCCCCTTGTAAATCATGTTTCATATAATATATTATTTAAATTATGTTTCATACGAGTGACAACTGTTTTAATTATTTCTCAAGAGCTAAAGGACGATAAATAGGATCGATTTTACAACCCACTAGGCAAATTATATGTTCAACTTTAGATTTCTAGTTTATTCACCTACAAAAAATATTTCAATGGTCGAAATATAAAATACGTTTTTATTCCAAGATGTGCGATTTGCTGTTCACTTACTCTATAATGCAATTTCATTCTACGAGTTTTATCCATAGAGCCCGGCTTCAAAAATGGACTAAACCTACACTACAGTGCCATAAATATGCAATAAATATAAAATGAAAGCTGAATGGGTGGATAATTGTATGGAAATGTTTTTTTCTTATCCCCTGGACCACTGATGTCGACTAAAGTGGTATTCACATGTTTTTATTCCCACTTCTGTAACCCGTCTTTGGGGAGGCAAAATGGCTTATATCTGTTGAATTGATATGCAATATGGCCCTATTCTACAAATTTGAGTAATTCAGTCACTTGAAGCCGTGGATCGCGATAGCGAGACACATCTTCAGGTAACTGAAAATGTAATTTTAATAGCCCAGAGCTCTAGATAATAAGAACCTTTGTCGCATAAATGCGCATGTTTTTTAATTATTAAGTCGTCTCAATAAGAATGTTCTTAACTTCTATTTGGGATATTATTGGGGACTAGCGTTACTATTGGTTACTTTATAAAATCGGAACAATTTACTCACATCACATCTGATGTGGGCGGGGGCCCTAGGGTAGTGGTTAGCACCGCTGCCTTTCACGCCAGAGTCCGGGGTTCGGTTCCCGGTCTCGGCGGTTTGAAAGAAACAAGATTGTTTCTTCCCCATCCACGTGTGAAAGTTAGTATTGTGGGGAGCCTCCGTGACCGAGAGGTAGCGTGCTCGGCCTCAGACCGCCAGGGCTCGAATTTCGAATCCTGTGTCTGGAGGACAGTGTCATCTCAATCATCTCACCATCCTCAGGAGGTTCTCCTGGCCCAGTTTAGCCTATATGTGCACAAAGGTGGCCTAAAGCCCGATTCATTTCATTTTCACATCTGATGTGAGTCTTTACATCTCTTTAATCGCACATCTTTATTCACCTCAATAATTGCTCAAATAAAACAATATACGTATGCTTGGATAGATACATGTAGGATCAAATACAAAGACTTTTCCATACCAAAAAATGTGATAGCAGCAGAACACTATATCCCGTCATTCTAAAGCTGCAGGGATTTTAGAGAAAAACCGCAAAAGATTCATCCCATAACATGTGTCAAACATTCGGGAAGTTTAAACAAATCGGCAACTAAAAAGCGGATTGATTTATTTCGTAACGATGGCGTGAGCATAAAAATATACATTATAATAACAAGAATAACTGTTTATTAAACATGAAAAGTAAAACAATACATATCATTTCAAGTAGATCGTAACAATAGTAGGCCTACATGACTGTACAACAAAACGTACGCACCATTCACTAGCAAATATGTACACTTAAATAAATACGTAGCAAAATATACACACCACTCACTAACAAATAAAATATGTAGGAAATTACCTTAAATGCGCCATGTAACAAAAATTGAATAAATAGCAGTTAAATAAAAACTGACATTGCAACTTTACAATCATGTATTCAGCCGTACGTTCGCAATTTAAATATCGTGTTTTTAATAACTTTGGTATAAAATATTGATAATTTACTGGAACTATTTTTACTTTGGCGTAGCACGTTATTATTGATTGAAATACAATGTGGTACTTTATTTTACAGCTGGTTCCAATGTAGTATACTTAGCCTATCCATGCGTTTTTCTATTATATATCATTTTTTTCTGATGCCGATATACCTTTTTCTGATGATCCACTTGCACAATGTAGAATATCAACGAGGCGTCGTTCTCCGCCTTTAATCATCACGTAAGGACATGCTAATTAAACAGCTAAATTTCAAATTTATTTGTGTTTTAATGCTGGCTGTCAGAGATTGATTTGAACGGTCAAAGTAGACAAATGTCGTCTGATATTTGCAAAGGGGAATTTAAATTATTATGTACACATGCCAAACAGTCCAGCCATTTAAATCATTGCATAACACTACTAACATCACATGATGCCCAAAATCATAAAATATTTATACGTTCATAATATTAACATTCAAATATAAATACAGATATAAAAAATAATGCATTTCGTACACAAGATTAAATCAAATCGCAATGGTCTGATATTTTTAAATGCCTGCATCAACACATTTTGACATTGATTATGATTGAAAACTGATTTAAAAGTGCATTAACTGTATGTCCTCGGTATTTCATCGTTATGTTGCATACTGGCTGTAACTCTTATTTAGTAATCTGCTGTTAACAGTAAAAAGGATGTATCTGCCACATTCCGAGATAGATTTTAAGGGTCATGATAAAAAGTGAGGATATGTATTTTATCACCTTACATCTAATGTAACTTCACATTACGCTGTGACGTCCTTCACACCTGTTGCCTGATGCCATCATCAATAAGGCTGAAGCTACATCTCTCTCCGCGGGACTGACACCTGCATATCCCATCTGACACCTAACCTGGAACAATCAATATTTCAACCCTCTTAAAGCACTGAAATACGTTCGTATAAACCATGGAGAACAAAGATTTTTTTTCAATTTTAAATCATCATACATTTGAATACCTATGTTATGGGTCTACGGCCAATATAAATATTTTTACTCGTACAGTGCGGGGATCGACTTTAGACGTGAGAATCTGACGTCTACAGACGTCAGATTCCGACGTCCAAAATTGGATATTCCTGAAACCCACTAGTGAAGGGTTTTAGAATCTCTGTCGCTATGTATAAAATTCACAGTTTGAAATAACGCGTTAAAACACATGTTATACTCTAGGGCCTAACATTTTGGAAAGGAACATCAAGAATCTTTTTTTTATTTTGAAAAGGTGCGGTTTGTACGCATATACATGATATATATGCTTAAATTTAATTGTTAACCGGTTCGTACTACATTACATTTCTAATAATTTTAGTTGAAATATGACTATATAAAAAAGTGTATTTTTTATTGGTTTGTATGACCTTTGACCCGATATTGACATCAACTGACCATCTGAATTTTTTTATATCTCTATACATTATATAATTTATATATTCAAATTTTTAATTCAAACCCAATAGACATCTCCCAGCAAACACGATACATCCACCCAATGTTTGACCAATGTTGGCCCACCGTTTACGACGTAAGTCCAGCATTGGTCAAACATCGGTGGATGTATCGTGTTTGCTGGGCTACCAGTCCTATACTTAACCGTGGCCAGCTCCAGCATTAATCGTCTCCTTGAATATGAAAGGGTGTATCTGCCACTTTCTCGAGTGGCAGATACACCTTTTCATACCCAAGGAGACGTTTTATTGTAGATAACAAATGATATATAAAATTCTAATTCCTTCAATATTTTCAGTTTGGCGGCCATATTTTTCGGCCATCTCGGACTAAGAAAAAATATTCCGCGTGCTATAAACTATCTATTGGTGGCCATCTTGGACGCCATCTTGAAAAGTATACTTTCACATGATTAGATGCTGCTAAACTTTTGATATGCTGATGAGCATACCTGGTACTATATTAAACCGTTGAGAAACCTTTTGTAGCAATTTTTCGGGTGAGGTGATTATTTTTCATATTTGCAGCCGACTAATATGTGTAACTGTGATGTTATAATTAAGAATGTTTTCATAAATTGGGGTCATATGATATTGTCTTATTGATTATGAACAGATCTGCAAATATTTTGGGGTTTTCCCCCCCCGCCTGTAGGTGAAGATGGATTTTAGCCGCGCCAGGATTCCGTTAAACGTCCGGCGTCGGGCATCACGTTTTCTTGTGGGCGCAAAAACTCAAAAACTACTGGGCAAATTTTAAGATGCTACCAAAATTCGAAATGGCCGCCAGGGGTCAACTCCATTTTTTTGTGGGCGCAAAAACTTAATGTAAAAAAATATTCAAATTTTATTATCACATTCCCACGATATGGAGATGTACAAGCGATCTTTCAAGGTTTTACTGAAATTCAAAATAACCGCCACGGATCAACTTCAATTTTTTGAAATCTAACATCACATCACATTCTAGCAACATGGGTATGTGTAAGTGATTTTTTAAAGATGCTAACAAAATTTAAAATGGCCGCCAGAGGTCAACTCCAAAAATTTGTGTGGGCGCAAAAACTTAAAGACGGAAATTATGCAAATTTTACAATCACATTCCCCCACGATATGGAGATACGCAGGTGATTTTTAGGGTTTTACTGAAAGGCCGCCATGGTTGAACTTATTATTTTATGGGTGCAAAAAACGAAGAGTCCGAAATAATTCACATTTTACAATCACATTACCTACCATCTGGAAATGTGCAGGTGATTTTACTGAAATTTCAAATGGCAACCACAAGTCGACTTTTGAAATATTTGTGAACGCAAAAAACTTTAACCTAATTTATGGCAGGGGATGACATAGGATGTTTGCATGCATGCCTGGGTGTCTCTGAAGATTGTTACAATATAGAATCTTATCATGTAATGAATGGGCATCAATGACTTAGACATGTTATGTAGGCCTAGGTGACAGACAATAGACTATTATTTACCTGAGATTGGGTGAGGTTTGTTCTTCCTTCTGTGTAAAATATAGAGTTGCTGTAAACATGATAGATAGAACAAATTTAACCTTTAAAGTGAGAGTATCATTAGGCTAACGTATACTAAAAAAAACATGTATATATTCATTTAAAGATCAAATGAATTTGCAATTCAAGCACCACTATTTATTTCACTCATAAATATGCATCTCTCTCATAAATGTAATATGTAATATTTTTATAATAACAAGTAGGCGGCATGACCAGTCTACCCAACTCGCTTCGCCGCAGACCCGGCCACACCGACCGCTATTTTATGTACACATCAAGCTGTGTAACAACGACACTTATGGCCTATGCCGAAAAATTCGTCATAGGCCATTTGTGATTGTATTAGAACTAATCTATTTAAAATGGAGGTCACTGAAAGTGTTGCAGAGCCTTTGGATGTCATCGGGTGAAATACCTTGTAGCTGTCACTAAGTATAACAATGTCCCCCGCCTGACATTTTGTCAATAATATACCACAGGTGATGGAAACAGGAAATCAGAAGGATTTAACGTCAATCATCATAGTAAATCATCATCTTCTCACTAAAAATGTGCTTGAGCCATATACACGTATAGTGAAAACGACGCTTTCCTGTGGAAATGTCAGCTTTTGAACAGCTCTCATTCGTGAACTTATCCAAGATATTGTGGAGTAGCACAGATGGTAAAAAATCAGAGCAATTAGTTGACTGTTATCGTGATTAGTTTCTATAGGGTTTTTACCACAGCGATGAACCCAATTATAATGGAGCAGCCCTCAACTGCGAACTTGTTCCAGCTGTAATTGTATTCATCCATGGTAAAAACATCGGTTACATATTCGGACACCAGGGAATGTATATGGTGATTACATGTCCGAGCTATATATATGGGAAAGTCATCAGTTAATATATTAAACAGTGGGAGACAGTAAACTATTGAGTATTATCAATATATAATTACCATGTGTTCTCATCTCTGCTCCTCATTGGCACAACATGATTTTGGTCTGAAAATGATACAATAAACTAATAATGAAAATGTAATTACCAATAAAATAAGCAATTGAAATAAAACTGATTTAGATATTTTATAGGCGGTTACACCAAAGACTCAGTTTTTACAATTTACGATTTTTAAAACTTTTTATAGAGGTTATATAATAAGAATCGACAGAAAACCGTGGCGGATCCAAGATGGAAAATGGGAAGATAACTCGCATCAAAAGCCAATATAGGCACCCCTATTATGATACGCATGATTCTATATTTTGAATTATATACTAGGCCTATGTCAGTTGACAATATTCGACCTTTTCAGCGATTAAAGCACAAGTAGAATCATGGTATGCTATATTGCCATCATTAGATATTTGTAAGGGACGCACCATAAGATATTTGAGGGGGGGGGGATAAAGTTTTTGTTGGTTGTAATCTGTTTTTTACCTCTGCAAGAAAACACATTTTTTTGACGGGGTATTTGAGATAAAAAAAAGAACGGACATATCAGATTTAATCGTATGCCTTCTCTATTATATATTCTGTATGCTACCATGTGCTGGCTTATTCTGGTCAATATATTTTTCAACAATTCCGTCAACTAACTCTTCCGACTTTAGTGGCGACACCCCCCCCCCTCAGATATATAATGGTGCGTCCCTAACATTATATAGGGCGTGTGATTGCAGCACGTAAACCTGTTACTCACCAGTGTTTATCACTCGTGGTCTTGCTATGGATGACGATGAAGGTGTGATGCATCTCACAACAGTAGATGATGCAGCAACGAAACTAGGCATAGCATGAATAGGCAGTCCCACCTGGTGACTAGGGTGGTCAAAATGACACCGCGTCTGGCATTTCTGATGAAGTGGGTATACAACACCAAGTTCCACCTGGTGACTATTATACTGATTGTGGTACCACATTTGGTTAGCATCGCGACTGTTGCATGGTCTAATCCTAAGACTCTCCATGTTATTTTGTGCAGACATGGGGAAACTTGGTTCCATCAGGCCTGATGGAGCGGGAACTGTCTCTAAGCATTGTGTCAAACCTGCGTTTGGTGTTGGAAAAGGAACAGGTGCAGACATGCCATACCTTTGTGTAGGCACTGTGTACGGAGATACAACAGGCTGTGACAACGTCTGCTGGTAGTCTGGTACTTGGTGAAAAGCTTCTTGTGTCGTAGAGGAGATCTGGTGCTGTACCACGTTATGTGTCCACGATTCCACCTGCGACGTTTCCTGTACGTTGTAATAATCACTCTTATTATAGGTGGTATCACTTCTAGTCTGAGATGCGCCATTTAGGTCACTGCTATTATAGCTGACATCCTTATCTACCAGAGATGTACCATGTAGGCCTATTATATAATCACTGTTAGGTCTATTATAACTGACATTCTGTTTAGATTGAGATGCACCATGTACGATGTAGTCACTGGTATTATACCTATCATCCGTCTGAGAAACACCATGTCCAGCATACGGATCATCATAGCACACATTTGACTGCTGGTGTAGTTCGCAGTGTGGTTTACCCTTTTCAGAAACTATATGAGGTTCAGATTTATTTTTATCATGTTCATTGTTAAAAATCATCTGACTGTGGCAAGGCATTAATTCAGCATACTGTTTAATTTCATTATCACGTATTGCCGTCATTTTAATCGTAGGCGAAGAATGCGCAACGTTTTCTTCACCAATGACTTCCACAACCTGTTCAACCGATGGTACTACATCACAATTGGATATAGTTTGACTTTTTACAAGTGGTATCTCAGATTTCATATCAAGTCTGTCCCATTTCTTCATATGAGTAAAAGGTAGACTGCTCTGTAACTCTTCGCTATTTGAGTTGGTCACTGAGGAGCATGTTTCAACGTAACTTTCGTTTGGGGAACAAGGTACCGTATGGACTCCTGAAGGTAAGGATGCGTCTTTGGTGTAGTGCGTTGTGCCATATCTAGATCTGTAGGTTTTTCTTGGAAAGTAGCGAGATAGCTTTATCGCTTTTTTACTCTGGCCTATTACTCCAAGCCTTCTCCATTGGGCTGAAATAAAAATATGATCTTAATTTTGTATATAATTTTTTTTGTTCACAATTATACACTGGGACATTGTTGCATCAATGTTGTGTCCTGGGGCAAAGCACGTTACCCTCACGTGCTTCACTTTACTCATCTATGAATGAGTACCTGGATATGTGCGCCATATAAATACTCACACAAATATTTTATTATTATTTATTATTATGAGAATTTAGACCCCACCTCAAGTAATCCCACCGCGTCTTCATATCCCTGTTAGTATGCACCGTTTTTATTTTATTATAAATTTACTGACATTGCTGTTTGACTTGATAATTAGTTACTACTACTACTACTACTAATACTACTACTACTACTACTACTACTACTACTACTACTACTACTACTACTACTACTACTACTACTACTACTACTACGACTACCACCACCACTACCACCACTACTACTACTACTAATAATAATAATAATAATAATAATTGAAGGGGTCAGAACAAAACATTTTGGGGTACCATAGGACAAAAATGGTTAACTTAGCATTACTTTTGTCCAGAACAAAATGACCGCTTTGTCATCAAAATTCATTATTTTCACCATATGTTGTGGTAGACACATGACACACTGTTTTTTTGTCCTATCATTTATGGTACCCCAAAGTCAAATTTATGAAAAAATCACTTAGCCTTGGTTTTGTTCTGACCCCTATTATACTAATTATAATAAATGAAGTCACCGATTTTTTTACCCAGTTTCTGTTGTGTTCCTATACGTAGTCGTTTTCTATTATTGGCAAACCAGGTGTTGATCTGTGTGATGGTCAAACCTGTTTTCCGAGCCAGATCCAGCTTCTCGTCTTTATCAGGGTAAGGTGACCAGATGTTAGAAGTTAACCACTGTATCAGGAGGTCACGGGCATGTCTTGATAGGTTATGTGTCGAACGTCTGCCACCAGGACAGATACCCTCAGGAGGTGGGTTCCTATAAATACAATATTATCTTGGCTTTGTGGTTATTTTTGGTATGCATGTATGTGATGATCACAAACTTGACATACATTACGTTTTCATATTGTCTCACTATTATGTATGCACCCCAGTAGCCATCATCGATAGACAGTTTGATATTACAACGCTGTCTGAACATATCTGGGGTGAATCCCCTAGGCATACCCAGAACCCATTATGGAGCGAATGGTAGAAAACGTTGTATAAACACAGGAAGCACAAAACATTTGTAAAACATTTATGCAACTTAGACCCAACGTCTTCGACGTTGGTCCAACATTGTATAACTGTTATACAAATGTTTTGTGTTTGTTTGGAAACTCACCTGTTCCTTATCATCCTTATCATTTTTGTACTTTTCCCACACACTGCCATTTACACACTGTATATATTTAAATTCAATTCAACATATTGTTTTGTCATTGAAAACAAAATGAAAGCAAAACGAGACATTAAAACAATGGTCTAATTAATATAGGGAAAAAGTGATGAATGAAAATGCTTTTACCAGCGCTGAAAATAAAATGTCTATGGTGTTCATGCCTAAAATTCATTATTTATCAGGGTAAGGTGACCAGATGTTAGAAGTTAACCACTGTATCAGGAGGTATTATTCTATAGTCACTTATATTTTAGGTTATTGTTTCTAAAAAATGTCTTTATATATACACGTACATCAAAAATGTCGTTTGATCTCAATTACCGATACGAGTATTGGAGTGCCACAATTCTATGTGCACAATTGTGATGTTGCAAAATTTAAAAAAATCCAAACATTTAAAAAAAAATTGAAAGTGGGTGGGTGGGTCCTGGCCCATTTTGGATAGAAAAAAAAAATCGTCAATGATTATTATTTAATTTTGGGTAATACTGTCAAAATAAAAGTAATTATATGACTCGAAGTTTTTCTGTCCATGTCGGAGCTTGGTTTCCAAAATAAAATTGGATAGGGTGGTGGGTGGGTATGGAGAGCTCTATCCAATGGATGTCTGAAATTTTTTTTAACTTTGCAAGGCTCCTAAATTAGGATTTACCTTTTTTTCTGGCTTATGTGGCATTAAACGTGATTTATTTTCACATTTGGTATATTTATTTTAAAAGTTGTCATTTTACGTGATTAGTATAGGGCCTACATGCTTTATAAATATTCAAACAAAAAATGATAACAGACTTTTTATAGTGCGAGTAACGTTAATATTTTGATAGATGTTTATCTCATTGATTGATATCAAAAACGATAAGCTTATGGTGACGAAAGGGTCAAACAAATATTTTTGGTTATTTTTTTGAAAAATAAAGCTCATGTGTATATGTTACTGGTCAACCCTTATCCTGCTGATCACGAATATTGTCGTTTTTAATCTGTTTTATTAGTCGACCTATCCCTTTTATTGCGAATGAAATATGGGTGTCTAAACATGCTAAACGTCAAGATTTGCTAATATTTGTGCACAAATTAAACAAATATGAGTAATTTTCAGCCACTTGAAGTTGTGGGTCGCGGTAGCGAGACACAACTTCAAGTGACTGAAAATTTAAATAAATTAAGTTAGCAGGATAAGGGTTAATATAAAAACATAAAACTTGTGTTGTAAGGGTAGGGGGGGGGGGGGTAACAGCGAAATTCATTTTTTTGTAAACGGCCCCAGATCTATTTATAACATTCGATTGACGAAAAATGGAGCAATACATAAGAACATTGGCGTATTATATTCTTTAGTTCCAATGGTATTAATGCTACAAGTAATCCTTATTCTCTACCTTTTTCTCACTCTGAACCTCTGCAGAGCAGTAAGGGGTTGGCCACTCTGTTGTTTCGTCTTAAGGTCATAGTTCGATTGATCCCATATGTTCAGCAGCTCATCTATACCATGGCTCGTCATTTGACCTGGTTTAACATACTGTAACACAAAGTAGTAGATTAGTACTCGGAACTTGTTCTGTGACGATTTAATAAGTCGATTGCTGACACATTTTTCTTCAAAAAAACTCGCTACGTACGTTCGGCCTGAGGCTCGGGGAGTGGTGAGACCCTGCGTAGGAGAAGTGGCTTATTATCTTTTGTTAACCCTTTGTCTGCTGATCATGGCAATAGGAGTTTTTAAACTGTTAGCCGATTAAATCACTGTTATTGGGAATTAAATGACTGCTTAAACATCAAGATTTGTACATGTTTGATCTCAAATTAAACAAATATGAGTAATTTTCAACCAAGTGGTTGAAAATTTAAATATTTTTTCAGCAGAATAAGGGTTAACACTTACATGTCAAATAGTCTAACCTCTAAAATATTATCAAAATATTTTCAGGATAGTCACTACATGAATGGAAAATAGTGTGTTTAAAATTTCATGAAAATTGGTTGAGAAGCAAAATTCAATTATCCCGCTTGATGATTTTAATCATTAATGTGAATCTGACTATTTTTTTATAGGCCTAGACTCATATATAGGATGTTACTGAAAAAGCTTTTAAATCTATTTATTTATCTATCTGTCTGTCTATGTAATATATTATTATTTTTATTATTATATTAAAGTGATCAAATATATGTTTCACCTTGATTAGATCTAGGACTTGTTCCAGCCTCTGATCCACGACGTTACAACGTATTAGACTAAGCAAGGAATCACTCCTACTCATGACTCCCTCCAACAGTGGCTTGTCCAAAGTATCCGCAAACGTCAAAATCTCTTGATATAGACCATTCTTATCCATGAAGATAATTATATCTCCGGCTATTTTTGTTATTATTTCCATCGGACCACCTTCACTTTTGAGACTTTCCCAAAGAGACAGATAATTATCAAGAAATACTTGAGCGGACGGCATCTCTGCCGTTTCCATGTTAGCGTCGCGGGAAAAAACCTCGTCCTTTCGACATTTAAGACAATAATAATACAAGCATCCCTTCAACCAGACAAATGCATGGTAGCCTATTGTTTTAAGAGCTTAAAGCTCAAAACTGATGAATCAAGTTGAAAAAAGTGACACCCGTCAATCAATGTGGCGTGAGTCTATGTGAGTGAAACAAGCCCCGCCCAGTGCACCTCTAGTGAAGCGTGACTGTTGCAGCAACAGAAAGGTGACCCTTTGTATCCTAGAATATTTGATTGTCAGATCAAACGACTTGAGTATGATGGGTTTTTCCAGAAATTCAACTGCTTAGCATTCTACAAGTGAATATGCATCGATGGCTCAGTTTTAGACTAAAACTCATTATATCACGTAACACAAAGGCGGCATAAGCAATAACCATAAAAATAATTCACCTAATTTATGCAAAACTGACAGCACCAATTGCTCATTTTGACATTTCCAATACATTTCGTCGCGTAAAATTAATGAAACTAAATCAACCGAGGTTTTTTTTCACTAAAGTTTGTTCCGTTTGTTTAATCTGTTTATCCTGTGAAATTTAATGTATATATAGGGTTATACTGTCGTTTTTGAGTGAACAACAAACTCTTTATTTTTATATGCATAATTGAGATACATGACATTTATTATAGACAGCTAGTAGAAATTTCATATTTATATATAGGATATGCCTAAATATAAAAATCAAAATATATTCTGTCCCTTCGGACAACACTGTTGTAAGCACCACTTTGAAACGTGGCGCTTACAATAGTGTTGTCCGAAGGTTCAATTTTTCACATAGCTTTTGTTTTCGATGTATAATAGCGCTGATAACTCCATTCAAACATAAAGTGGATAAATAAGTGGGGTTGAAAGAACCTGGAATTAAAAAGGTCATCACACCTGCATGAACTAATTGACCTGGCCGACATTTTAACATCCGAACTGAGATTTGCCATTTGATATTATTTGGTGCCAGTTAGGCCTACATATGAATTATCACTTGACTCGGCTGCGGTGATGTAGTCCAATCGAGCTTTAATTAAATACAACAAATATATCATAATGCTTACGTTTTTCACATTACCTTAACCATATACAAAAATGTTGTATGAAACGAGCTATTGGATGATATTTAGGCAGGCCTACTGGGATCTAAATGTCTACCCCCATTATGGAAATAAAAAACATATCACTGGCTCGTGCCACTCTATCACACTTTAAATACCATGTATAATTTAAATATATATATATATATGTGTGTGTTTTTATTTATTAGGCCTACATACTATTAAAAATTCCATCACAAGTTTTATTAAAATATGATTTAAATACGTCATGTGTTTGTTTATTAACATGTTTATTAAACATGTTAAAAGCATTATTATCTCATAATAGTATAATATAAACAGCTTTTAACTAAACCTGGGCGCACAAGAACTCTTTATCCCAAACCCTGCCACGTGCCCCGTGAACCACGACACCCCCTCCCTCCAAAAAACATTTTAGCATTTATTTGCTACTGGTTGTTCTTGTTTTAACGTCAAAGTACAGGTGGCGCCATTCGCCGGTTTGTAATGGATTATACATGCGCCATTCTGTGATCGTGGGTTCGTGCCCCGCTTTGGTATTCAAGCTTCGTGGAAACAAACTGTTTCCTCCCCACTCACTCGTAAATATTCAATATAGTGGGGAGCCTGGTGACCGTCAAAGCAATACTATTATTGTTTTTTTAAGCTTTTATAATAGCAATTCTAGTGATGTCGTCACACCTTAGAATTATTTAAACTACAGGCCTACTACAGTCGATCCTCGTTATAGCCAAATGTCATGGAAAATTACTCCGTTATCTATCTGAATGTCGCAATAAGCTTGTTGTTCCCATTAACCTTTTCACTACCATACATGACGGAAATTTCCGTCGTCATTCGTCAATGAACGTAACCATAAAATGACACAAATTTTCGTCAAATATATACTACATTTATGTATTTTTCGTCATTTGAAGCTGGAAATTGCGTTAGCAATTCCAGCTTCAAATGACGAAAAATAGAACTCCTACACCAGTATATCTGGATCCTGGCATGCACCCCGGCCTGGAAGTCAAAGGGTTAATCAATACAAAGGCTCTTACGCCATGGATGCCACCTGTGTAAAAGAATGATGACAAAAACTAAATTGAAATATAGCGCTGATGTTATCTCAGATAATTCGGACAATCGTCACCGCTTACTTAATATATGGAACTCTATAAATAGCCTTCTGCACAGAATTCCATCATCTGCAAACATTCACATCAGTAAGATAGATCACTTCTGACCATTTCAAGAAATATTATGTAGATACAATTGAAACTATAGCCTACGTTCCAAGTTTCCAGATAAAGTACCGACTATTCCAACAGTGCATAAATCTGACATAAAATTCAAAATGCACGTTTTTGAAAGTACCACAGAAGATGAAAATAAAAAGACCAAGCTTATTATTATTAGTTGGACCGCATTCCTACAAATGCGCTGAACAAAAAAATATTGTCTCGTCATATTAATTACAACCATTACTAACATATATCAATATCTCAATAGAAACTAATACATTTCCTCAAAATGTACATGTTGGTCCTCACTATATATATATCAGTTTAATTATTCTGAAAAAAATCAGGTAAGTGTTATTTTCGTTCGGGTCAAAGCCCAATATACGCATGGATTACTACCACTTCAAAATGTAGAAGTTGATGAACTTATAAAACTTCCTTCTGGTGGCTGCTGGTTTAATGCTGATCCGCCGTCTGCGACGACTGTTCAACATTAAAACAACGCTGGATTAGCATATTGCACTCGCTGATTAGTGTTCTATATCGCCATGCTGGAAGCACAAGGTCATATCCAAAACAAAACACGAGACGGTAAGCATGTGGAGTACATGCACAATTCTGGATTTTTCAGACCAAGTCTACTATTCTACCCCCGACCAATCGAAGAATGGCTCAGCGTGTCACATCACGAAATCGGCCAATCACCGCCGTCATTTAAATTAGGAGGTAGAAAACCATACTTTTTTCAAGGGCTACGTATGCATGTATGACACGTATTAATTTTCAAACGCCGCTATATACGTTATAACAGAGATAATAGTTGCATTCTAGGCCTATGTATTATCTCTCAGGCTATAGTATCATCTAGAATTTATTAAATTAGATTTAGGTCTCACCAGACTGATCTCAAACATAGGCCTATGCAATAGTATCAGTCAAATATGATTTTATTATCACCATTTGAATGTAAAAATAAAATAAATATTGAAAAAAATATTTTGAAGTTGACCCGACTTTGTATCGTATTCCTCATATTCGAAAATAGAGATAATTGATAAAACACAAAATCAGATTTCACACTCTGGATCAGCATAATTGTCAGATTTCCACTAGCATTGTGATGACAAGAATGCTCACACCACTTGATGGTCTTTATTGCCCTAGCAATCACTGTGTCCTAATACTGTAGGTCTATACAAAGCCAAAAGGCAGTATCTGGTTACTTTACAAGTGAGCAGACACTGTATGTTTGAGTTACTTTTATGTCGAATATATCTATAATTAGCAAGATCGCATCAGATGACGAGGCTTGTAATTGCCAAGTAGGTTCTGTTGAAGTGTTATGTTACACATTATGTACATAAGTGACTAGGTTCTTACCCCAATGTGTAATGATTTGCATTTACCAATAGTCCTCGTTTCACTTAGCCAATCTTGACCTGCCCTCTTTCCAGAGCTGACTCTTATTATAAAGTTATAAAACATTACAACTAGAATTTGTGTCCTGTGTGAGACACGCACTAAAACTGGAAATGTGTTTTCGCAATATTTTTTAGAAGAATACATTCGCTACATTTTTGTTTTGATTTAAAGCAACATCATACTGAGAATTATAATACAGACTTGTGCAAACTTGTATTAGGTCAAAATGACTAATTTAAAATCCATCATATCATAAAAAATTACGTTTTCTGACAATCAATGAGCTGTGACCGAACCTGGCAAAAAAGTGCATCCATACAAAACCATCAGTTATTCGGGCGAGCATCTTTCTCAGCGTAACGCCTTAAGCCTTTCAAGCCCTAATTTACCGTTGTCATCTTTATCCACTACAGGCCGCGTATTTCTATCGCAATTCACGACTTGAAGTGGGTGAAAATGACTTGAAGTGGGTGACAAAAGAATAAATATATCGTTAATATTCGCCAAAAATGTTCTATAATCCTTAGCTTTAGAAAAATAAATCATTCTTCAGAGATGCAAATGAGGCATCGTGAAGGTTTAAAGGGTTAAGCGCCTCTCTGCCAATAGATTCGGCATATTTCATCTCCAAACTAGGCACAAAATTGGATAATTGTCTATATTAACATTGCTGTTGGCATTTTTGTGGAGAAGTTGGAAAGTATGTTTTTTAACCTATTTCGGGTGTGCTAAATTCGAAAAAAGTCCTTTCCAAGGTGAATTTCAAGATTTAGGTGGTCAAAAGTCAAAATCAAAATGGCCGCCGTTATATTTTACAATATGGCTATATAATAAATTGCTGTTTTTCGTGGTGCCCATAAAAAAACAAGTAAATATTAACAGAGTAACAAACAATAAATAAAAACAGTTCGGCAGTCTTGGTGTTGAGGAAATGTCTCTGTACTGGCATGGGAATTGATCTGTCATCACAAAATTAAGTCAGATGGTAGGATGGTATATATGTAACCATGCGGATATGTTGTGCAAATGTTTGTGTATATGTGATATATAGTGTTGGTTAGTAGATGTTGAAATTATGTGCAATGAAGAAAGCTGTGGCTTTTTTGAATGTCTTGAGGTTTGGGAGAGTTCGAATGGATGCTGGTAACTGATTCCAGAGTCAAGTGCATTTGGTAAGTGAGCGAATTTGGATGTGATCTGGGTACAAAAAGATCCCCGGAGGTGGATCTCCTTGTACCGTACTGATATGAAACAGGGACCAACCAGTGAGACATGTAATTTGTAGTTTTGGAATGCATAATGTTGAATACCAGGACAGCTGTCAAAAACATAATTCTTTGTTTAATACTCAACCATTTTAGGTTTGAAGCATGTCCGCGATATGTGTCCTGGGGTGACATTTCAAGATGATACGCATGCCACGGTTTTGAATTTTCTGTAGTTTACCTATGTTAGTGTCACTGGTTGTTCCCCATATAGTACAACAGTAATCGAGGTGTGGAAGAACAATGGTGTCGAACATTAGAGCCCTGGTATCAATGGGTAGAAAAGGTGCTCTATTGGCTTTATTGCATATGTTGGCTTTATTGCATATGTATTCAATTATGCAGTCCCAAACCATATTAGATGGTAATTTTAGTTGTGGTTTTTTTTGGTACAGTGACTTCTTGGAAAAAGCTTTGTGGTATTTGTTTAGAGGGAACAAAAATCTTCCTTCATAAGAAGCCTAATTTGCATAAAGACAAGATAGCCGCCATATGATTTGCCAATTATCAGATTATACCCCATAACTTTGGAAAAAATAAAGATAGAAAAATGAATAAGGTATCAAAATAATCAATCGCATTGACAACACTATGTAATGACATTCATAATGATGACAAAAGCCTCATTTGTGTAAATCCAAGATGGCGGCCATGTGTTTTGACGATTATCACATTATGCATTGTAACTTTGGAACAAATAAAGATAGAAACATGTATAATGTGTCAAAATAATCAGGAATATAATTTCTAAACCGTGTAGAGTATAATTTGCATAAATTAAAGATGGTCGCCATCTTTTTTGCCAATCATCACATGATGCAATGATAACTTAATATATCGTAATTTTTTTGGCCCTTCTAGACATTCAAAAGCACATGTTCCTGTGTAAATATTTTGTAGTGTAATATGTTGTAGGCCTACCCGGAGCTTTTAAGCTGTATTTTTGTTTATTTGCAAACTATTTTGGGGTGTACAGAGATGGACAGGGTCTATGAACCCCCTAGATTTTCTTAATGAGAATTCGAATCATTGTCACCCAATTAAACTTGTTGAATGTAGACTATAGTATTTTGTTGTATCCAGATTATTAGAACTGAAGAAACATGCACAAAAAAGGGGTTTTGTTCACGTAAAAAAAAACTATAAAAACATGTTAAGTTGTGATTTGATTTTTTTAGATTGCTCTTTTGATGACATTTTGGGGTGTGCAGAGATGGACCGGGCCTATTAACCCCCTAGATTTTCTTAATATGAATTCAGATCAACGTCACCCAATAAAACTTGCTGAATGTAGACTATAGTATGCACAAAAAAGAGGTTTTGAACACGTAAAAAAACTATAAAAACACGTGAGGTTGTGATTTGATTTTCTAGGTAGCTCTTTTGATGACAAATTAGAAATATTTGATTCATTCATTCTCTCCATGGAAAGACACAATTGGAACAAAGTACATGTTACTGTACATTATTCATGAAAATATCACAGAGCATTGTCTTTTAAAGTATTTTCATGGTTAGGGTGTACATAAGTAAACAGTTTAGATAAGCTATTGTTAATATCGCACGCCATTAAGGTGATGCACAATATAATTCCATAATTGAAATGCTACTTTTTCAAGATGGTGGACTATTTTGCTTGTGAGCACTCAATATTGCCTACAATATTGTTCAACAGATTTGTTTTTTTATCAAGTATGGTATTGTGCCCTGTATTCACATAATAAATGAATGACGCAATGACGGTAATGATTAGCTGAACCCTATTATTATAATAAAGCCTATAGTACAATTATATAGCCTGTTTTTAAAGCAAATGTAAGATCCTCCTGTGGTTATCAGCAAATTCCGTAAACGTAAGCATTGTTTCGTACCTATCCAGCATACACACAACATTGGACATGTGAATGGTCATTATTGGGACAGAAATCTCGGAATATGACACTATAATGTCAGGATATATGGCATAATAATGCAAAGAATAACATAAAATGTCAATATATGGCGTTATAATGACATTATGCACATAACTGTTGGGTGTCTTAAAATGTGGGAGTAGGTGGTGGGTGTCGGCAATACCAGTACTTACCGTGACTTACCTGTAGGATAAGGTAATATAATATCACAATATGGCATTGTATTTGAAATTGTCATTGAAATGACAGGATCTGGCATTTTGTTCTCAGAATATGGCATTCTAATATCATAATATGACATTTTAAAGTCAGTTATGAGATTTGAATATATATAAAGTTGTGATATGGCACTTTAACGACCAAAGATGCATTTAACTGTTATAATATTGCATTGGAATGTCAGAACATGACATTATAATACAATAATATGGTATTATAATAGCGAAATATGACATTACCAGTAGAATATGTTACAGTATAAAATCAGGATATAACATTTCTGTATCAAGATTTTAAATTGTAATATCTGGATTACACATTTTAACACCTTGCTATGGTATTTTTATTTTCAAATATTGCCCTTTGGCATTACAAAATGGCGTTATAATGTCATAATATTATTAAGCCATGATAATAATGTTGGTTAAACATCACGTTATGTCACTAAAATGACAGGCTATGGTATAATATTGTCAGGATATGGCTTTGTAATCTGATAATACCAGGAAATGGCAGTTTAACATCACGGTATATGAATCTAAAGTCGAGATATGGCACTTGAATATTAGATACATGTATGACATTTTTTTATAAAAAAATAAAAGTTATAAAGTTGTTATATGACACTTCAACGTCAAAATGTGGCATTAAAATATGACAATATGGTAATATAATGCCAGAATATTGTATTATAATGTCACACTATGATATTAAAATAGAAGATGTAACAGTTGAAAATTATAATATTGCAGTTTTCTGTCATTTGATGATATGATGAAACATTATGAGATTAGGACATGACACATCCTATTCAAAACTATGATTGCAATGCCACATTGTGATTATATTACCATATCTTCCAATCCTTCGGCATTTTAATGGCATGTCGTGATGCTAATTAATTGTATCTCCGACACCAACCCCAGGGCTACTCCCACTTTTTAAGACATGAACGGTCATATACATAATGTCCTTATAATGTAATATCTTGATATAATAATGTTATTATGTTCATTGTTATGCCACATCCTAACATTATAGTGTCATTATACTGACAATACTGTCCCACAATTAAGCCTCCACGGGTTCAATGTCGCGTGTAGATACGAAAAATACTAACGTTTCCTGAATTTTCTAGTAATTATAATCATGTTTTGACCACAGGAGGATATTACATTTGCTTTCAACATAGGATAAATAATAGTAGTCCACCCATGACCCAAATAAGGGTAGGCTTAGTATGAAGGGCCCCGCTCAACTAAGCATTCCCGTCATTCACTTGATATGTGATTATTATTGGCAAATCATATGGCGGCCATCTTGAATTGATGCAAATTAGCAATTTAATATTAGCATGTACATACACAGTATTAAAATTTAAATCCTGGTTATTTTGACACCTCACACATTATTCCATCTTTATTTGTTCAAAGTTACACTACGTTTTATAATCATGTGATCATTGTATTATGTGATGATTGGCAAATAAAATGGCGGCCATTTTCAATTTACACAAAATAGACTATTGCCATTGTCATATAAATACACGGTTTTAAAATTTCAAATCTGATTATTCTGACACATTATACATGTTTTTATCTTCATTTGTTTCAAAGTTATGATGTATGATGTGATAATCTGCAAACCACAGACTGGATTAATGCAGATGAGGCCTTTGTTATCATTATATAGGTCTACGTGATAGTAAATTGTTACCATTTCAATTCTAATTAGTTTGATACTTTATTCATTTTTCTATCTTTTTTTGTTCCAAAGTTATGAGGCATAATCTGATAATTGACAAATCATGTGGTGGCTATCTTTTATTTATGCAAATTAGGCCTCTTCCCTGTGCCAAATCTCGTGGCTTTATACCAATATTCACACCTTGGTGAAAGAGTATATGGCCTAAATTATGATGATTTCAATTGGCGGCCATTTTGTATTTCGTTTTCTAATGTCTGAACCACAACATTTAGGATATTGCTATTTTCTTCAATTCAGCATAACCCCTTTTGGTTTCGAAAACTGTTATTAAAAAAAATCCAACATCAAAACTGTTAAAAAGGAACATAATTTTTGAAATAATTAAATTATCGGCAAATAATGGCGGCTATTTTGATTTCGATTTTTGACTAACTAAACTCCAATTACCAGCTTGGAAAGGATGTTTTTCGAGTTCTCCATACCCCAATTAGGTTAGAGAGCTGGTTTTCCAACTTTTCCCTCAAAAATGCATACAGGTTTTTGTATTTTGAAAATATGCCTAGTCAACACTGGCAAAATAATAATAATCCGTGAAATGATGGTCCCCTTGGAATCAATGGGATAAGTACCACTTTGCATAGCACCTTTCAATTCTAAAGGACGATGTCAATTACTATGCAACAAGTTTTAGAAGGAATAATGTTTATTTCGATTTGTTATTTGTCCATAATAATATTACCTTTTGAATCTGATCCTTAATAAATTATGTCACAGTAGACTGGCATGGCGCGAGCCTACTTAAATGTACGCTGTGGACAAATATTTGACGAGATCATTATGGATTTTTATACCAGAATCGAGCATAATAACATGTGCTTTTAAAAAGCTTCTAGGGCAGTGTTAATTAAATTAATTTTAAGTGTAGCTACGATTAGATTATGGATATTTTAGTTTGTATATTATATATATATATATATATATATATATATATATATATATATATATATATATATATATATATATATATATATATATATTTACAATATTTTACAATATTTACAATATCACATTTTTTAGAAATGTATTACACTATTTAATGTATAACAGGGCACATATTTTAAAAATAGCATCTTCGCTAATATGAATACATCCTGTATAAATGAGCATATATTAACCCTTAACCCGCTGAGCGCGACTATAATTGGTTTTAATCCATTTTATCACCCGATTAAATCACTGTTATTGGGACAAAAATGTGTCTTTAAACATCAGGATTTACGACTGTTTGGTCTCAAATTAAACAAATATCAGTAATTCCCACCCCCTTTAATTTGTGGGTCGTGTAGGCGAGACAAAAATGAAATGAATCGGGCTTTAGGCCACCTCTGTGCACATATAGGCTAAACTGGGCCAAGAGAACCTCCTGAGGATGATGAAATGACACTGTCCTCCAGACACAGGATTCGAGAT